>VZUI01019717.1:0-54736 GCA_013401135.1 Cettia cetti | reverse complement strand
AATAATAATAATAATAATAATAATAATAATAATAATAATAATAATAATAATAATAATAATAATAATAATAATAACAATAATAAATGGAGAAGGAGAAGAAGAAAAAGAAATAGAAGAAAAAGAAGAAGAAAAAGAAGAAGAAGAAAAAGAACAAGAACAAGAACAAGAAAATAACAAAGCAGAGAGGAATGAAACTCAAGACAGAGAAGTGATGCCCCACACTACTGCTCACCACCCACTAACAGATGCCCAGCCCATGTTTGTCCAGGACAGTAAAAGCAGCATTAGAAGAATGCACATCATCTGCATGCAGATCCCCACATTCTGTTCTTACGCAGCTGTGTGACCAACAAACTGCTTGGCATTCTGATAACTGCTATCCTCTTCCCCTGAAAGTAGTTCACAAAGCAAGAGCATATCTTATTATTGAAACACTGTGCTGGTTTGGACTGAGATAGAGTTAATTTTCTTCACAGTGGCTGGTATGGGGCTGTGTTCTGCATCTGTGCTGAACACAGTGATGGTAATTTAGAGATGTTTTTGTTATTGCTGAGCAGGGCTTACACAGAGCCAAGGCCTTTTCTGCTTTTTGTACTGCTGCACTGATGAGGAAGTTGGGAGGAGGCACAGCCAGGACAGATGACATGACACCAGCTGATCAATGGGATATTCCTGACCACGACATCATACTCAGATTAGAAAGTGGAAGAAGCAGGAGCAGGAGTGATGGTGTTTGTCTTCCCAAGTCATTGTTACAGGTGATTGGGCCCTGCTCTCCTTGACATGGCTGAACACCTGCCTGCCATGGGAAGCAGTGAGTCTATTCCTTGTTTTGCTTTGCATGCATGCATGGCTTTTGCTTTTGCTATTAACTTGTCTTTATCTCAACCTACAAGTGTTCTCAGTTTTGCCCTTCTAATTCTCTCTCCCACCCTACTGTTGGTTGCGCCATGCTTGGCTGCTGGCTGGGGTTAAACCACGACAAACCACACAAGGATGGAATTACCATTAGAAAAAGACTGGTGGAGGTGAGATTACACCAGAATCCTTTTGACTGAAAATTCAGCCTTTCCACACCCTCCAATATATTCAGAAGTAAAATATCAGTTCAGAAGATGCAACTAACTTTGCTGTACATGACATTGGACTATGTGCTGAATGGGACTTTGCAGAACCTAACTATGCTCCTTCCTACATTTCTTTTTCTTTCACACTGGCATGGTCAAACCCGAAAGAAGCACAGACTCTTTCACGGAGGAGGCAAAGAAAATTACAACAGGAGCTTTAAAGTGAAGTATTTCTAATGCAAACTATACTGGATTTGGCACATTATTGCCTAGAATCCTGTTCCAATTCCAAATAACTCAATGTCAGCTCTGATTATTGTACTATTTCAAATAGGCAATTAAGAAAAAAAAAAAACAACAACAAAAAACACAACAACCACATAAAAAGCCCCCATGTGCTGAATATTAAGAGGAAAATGCTGAAAAGTACATTGTTAGAGAATATATGTTCAGTCCATGATGCTTCACAGCATCACTGTGTCCTGCCATTCCCAGGCAGTCATTGTTCACATTTAAGGCACTCAAAAGGAGAGCATTAGTGGTGATGGTTACGGCACACTGAAAGCACTGCTGTTTTCTATACTTTACAATATTTTTTTTTTCCTCTTTCTTTCCCTACGGCAACATACTTTGAAATGGTTGCATTTTTCAGCTACCCCATACTTCCCCATTTTGCTTTGGGAGCAATATAAATAGTAAACAAAACAGGCAAGTTATTTCTCTAACTCCTCAGTCATTCTGACAGTAAGGTCTGTATGATTTTATAGCACAATTTCTTTGCCCTACAAAGCACAAGAATCTCATACTGTTCTGCAATCTTGATACCTCTCACTGCAAACCCATTTGCATGCAGGTCTATCAACAGGTAAGAATTATTTCCCAAAAAGTTCCAAAAGGAAAGATAGGTTGCAGACATCTGTCCCAGATACTATTAGTCCCTCACAAAGCCACAGAAGTTCAGAAGCCAGAGAAGAGAAAAGTTCTCAACTGCTGTTTCTGCACTGTGCTACAAATTTGTTTTGTCCTACATAGGCTAATATGCCTCTTAAAGGCAGATCATTAGCCTCTTGCCATTTTCTTCCTTGCTTACGTAGAAGTATTAGGCCCTGAAAGTCAAACCCTAAAATTAGTTTGAAGCAAGAAAATAAAACCCCTCATATTAATCACATCCTGCAAACTTGGCTTGCATGTTCCTTTAAGAAGTATAAGAGGCATAGTCACTGCCTTCTAAAACCAAGTTTCATTTTGCCAGACTGAACATAAAATCTATGCCATTAAAGGAACATTACTAATACATTATTACTACTATTACTACAACTGGTATTGATTATTTCATGTTGAAGACACTGGTTTAGACAGCAAAGTGAGGAGGTAGCAAACTGCAAGTGAGTTTCCACTGACATGGAGAAACATAAGGATAATCCTGTACCATCAATTGCTAAAAATTTAGGACTGCAGGCTGGTTTTAATGGATCTATTGCGCCAAAAAAAATATTCAGGGCAAGAAGAGGAAACACACAAAGAGGTATATTTTTCTTTGAGGTTTCTCATTTTATGGAAGAAGTGTTATTAATAAAGCTTTCCAGGTGCCAGAGAGTGACGGACCCAGGCAGCACACTGGGGAAAGTGACACTGCCTAAAAACTTTCAGTCCTACCTCAACTGAACTACACCACAGAGCAACTTCCAGGTACTACAAAACAGTCACGACACCTAAGGTGGTTTTTTTGGAAAAGAACAATAGCATAGCTAAATCTCAGATTACGTATCACTTTGACATGCATATAATAATATATACTTAGACACATTATTTCAGTTCAGGCCATTGCTAGATTTAGGATCAAAGACTGTAAGCAGCTCTCACACAATGGGAACCATATCTAAGCCTTCCAAATAGGTACTATGAAAAGAGCATGCATGCCTTGGTGCATAACCAATTGAACATGAAATGCCTTTGTAAAGCAGTTCTGAAGAAGACTAATTGTGGTTCTTCAGTGCCAAAGTACGAAAACTATCAAGAAATACAGACTTAAGACACTGATTATATACACAGTGCTAGTGAAACCATTTCATAATACTGTGGCCTGTGATCTTGCCTATGCTTTAAAAAATATGCTAAACACATCAAAGAACACAAAACACCCTTAATCTTATATATACTGGGTGAGCTATGCAATGAATTCCATCTATTTCACCCAAAGGTAGGTTACAAGCTGACCCAAATCTACATGCTACAGGGATCTCCGTTTGAGAGAAGAGATCTGCTTTAGTTTAGGAGATAAAAGCATAATGATACAGCCAAATCACAATTATTCAGGTTGGAAGTATTGTGCAATGTTTCCTAGGATTCAATGAAAAAATTAAGTCTTTAAATCATTATGGGATGCAGTAGCGGTTAAAGAAATGTTGTATCTTAAAACAAAAGTCCGTCACACCACTAAGGTGGCAACTGCTTGTTTAAACGGTTCACCTTATATAATTTATGAAGCATGCAATATTTTTCTCTGTCAGATATAAATACATGAAGAACCTAAGTGTTTATATCACAAGAAGATGACAGAGTATTTTGCAATCCATGAGAATAAAAGAGGATGTTGATCAGCTACCAGGAATAAATATGCTTTATTTTTAATTTCACAGACTTGGGTCACTTGCTCCACTTTCTTAAAAGAGCTGAAGGAGGAGATTTATGATCCACTGGGGTTTATTTTTAATCTTGAAATAACAGAAAGATAACAGAAGAATAAAAGAATGATAATGTTTTGTGAATGTTTTAAAAAGCCAAACAGGACAAGATGTATAACCGTAGAAGGGTTTAGCCTGGAGGAAACATCAACCCTGGAAGAAATAGCACAACAGCTTCTATCTCAAGTGCTTAATAAAAACATTAAAGGAGAGGAATACAGTACTTACTGTCATTAGATGTTCCTGTGTAAAAGGAGCTTCTGTCAAATAAACCTGATATAATTTGAATGACAATGATGAAAGTACAGATGAAACATTTTTTAAGGTATTTGGCTGAATACCAGAAGACAGCTCTGTTCAAATAAACAGCATACAAGAACAAAACAGGATGTCATGATCAATCGATCAATAGATAGATTAGATGGATCATCAGTCCTCAGTTGACAAGTCTCACAACGTATTTGTCAGTGGGGCAGCATTACTGATAGGGGGCATTTCCAATGCACCACAAGAATCTATGTTTCAGGCAATAGTATTAAATATTTTATCAATTACCTAAAAGTAAATATAAAAAGCACTGAAGCTGATACTTGAAGGTAACACCAAATTTGGCAGACCACTTGAACAACCTTAATGACATGTGAGTCATACAGAGGTATTCATAGAGCATGGAAGTCCAGACCCTTTCATGCCAAGCTTTTAAAATATTTGAATACTCAAATATATAAGCTTACAAACATGGAAGACAGGCCAAGAACTACAGAACCAGGAAGGGGAAGTTGCAAGGGAGCACCTTTCACCTTTGAAAACAATTCAGAAAACATCAGAGGAGAAAAGGCAAGTTTCCAGTAAAGCACTGTGGACAAAAGGGCAATACAGTCTCAGGACAAATGAATAGAATAAGCAATATGCAGCATTGATACCACATGCACTGTAACCCTAGGTATAATTCTAATGTCTACATTTTGTTAAAGGACTCTAAATAATTGCAAAGAATATATCAAGCAGCCTCAACATGATTTGAAAACTAAAATAAATGCCTAAGCATAAAATGCAAGGAGCTCCATTGATTTAATTTTTCAAAAGATGAATAAAGAAAAGACTTGATTACAGCAGATAAAGGAAAACCATCAGATTTTGGAAGCATCTTTGTTTCAGTAGAAAACTGCATCAAAAGAATCCACATTTAGGAGCTATTGTCAGACAAATTCCTAACAGATTAAAGGCCCAAATGCTTTTGTAGTAGGAGGTGGTTAACCAATACAATAACTTTAAAAGAAGTCCAAATTATTAGATATAATGTGGGGGACATTGGAGAAAGTGAGGCTTTACATTTGTTGTTTATGACCACTCGGAATCCACCTGTAAGTGAGGATGAATAATCACCTGAAGGCTGAGTTAGTTGGGTATGGAGGGGGTTTTAGGCCTTAAAATTTTCTGACATTTTGAAACATTTACATGCCAAGAATCACTTAATTAGGAAGAGAAAGTACTCAGTTTGAGTAGCAGGCATTTGTATTCCGCTGAATAAAGCAACAGATCAGGTTTTGTTTCCTGGTTTTTACTCCTGATCCAGACACTTGTCCATTGAATAACTTTAGCCAGTTTTTCACGTGATTTCTTAGCTGAGAAAGTCAGGGCTAATACATGTAATATTCCAAACAATAATTCTTTTCAATTTAGTTGCTTTTTATTTTCTTATATGCTTGCTGTTAAGTCTCCAGTACTCAAAATGCAAAGAAACCAAGGTGCAAAGAGAAGCCTTACTTGTCCTTAAGATATCTTTAGCAGTAGTAAACAGAACACAGAAAATGACAGTCACAGTCCCATGGAGAATAACTCTACATAGAAACATTTCCAAGTTAATACACTGAAGAGAACAGTGGCATTCCTGGCAGGAGAAGATGGACAAGGTGACCTGACAGATGTGTACTATTTCTAATATCTATTATTCTCTGGAGTTTGTCCCAGTAGGGTAAACACTTATCAACCCCTTTTTACACAGCACCAGTCCACCTTTCTGAGGAAGTAAAAAAAAGCTCCTTGGGTTTTAAGTCTCCTGTAAAAGACAACTCCAGATGAATTCAGTGCTCAGAAAAGGGGTCCATTTGGGCAGCATTAACTTCTAAACAGTCACTTCCACAGTCCCAGCCACAGGGAAAAAAATACAGATCACTCTCTGACCATTAGTCATGGATGGAAAAATCGTCAAATCCAAATTAAGGCTTGAGAGCTGTCTGCAGCTACCACAGCCTGTAGCGATCCGGGCAAATTTTCCTATTGGAAATCTCCCTCCAAACCTTTACAGAATTCCCAATTCCATACATAGAAAGATCATCTTTAATGAAGGACAAATCCATTTTCAATGCAACTCAATAAGCAGAGCTGTAAAACTGCTTCTAATATCCTCATTTCCAATCAATTGTTTTGAGGGCCATAATAACTACAAATGGTGAAAAAAGTTCAAGCTGTTTTGCACTTTCCTGCAAACATCTGGGATTCATCTAGCCCTCCTTGTTTTTCTTTTCATTTAAAGCAACTTCCTCAAATGTAGGCTGCCCACATATATGAACACCTGTTTTCATTCAAAGGGGCATCATTACACCTCCTGCCAACATGGGGCACTCCAACCTTTTCTCAACCCTTGTGGGTCTGTTCCTCCACCTCTTCCTGATACATCTCGCTTCCACATCCACACATTGCTGCACAAACCTGCATGCCAAACTTCACATCAAATTGATTCTCTGCTGCCTTCCCCCTCAGCTGCGTACAAGCCCTCAGGAACGTGACCTCGTTATGCAATGAAGGGATTATGTGTACTATGGCCTCTGATGGGTTGTGGCACTGTAGCTCATAGAAGGCAAAGCAAATGGAATATCAACTTTGAAATACTGCAGGGAGCCTAGAAATGGTGTAGCTGTATCAGGAAATATTTAATCATAAAATTCTCTATATTAGATTGGATCAGTATCCTATATCTGAAAATCATCTCCTTAAATACCCAAGCAAGTCTAACAGAGAACCTATGTGGCATTACCCACCCATAAAACCATTTCACAGACTCCCTTTATCTGGGGCTTGTGAGAGTCTGCACACAGAAACTTATGTCTTTGTATTTCATAGACCATCAATAACTTTTCTTCTGTGATTTTTCCAGGCACAGTAACATCCCATGGCAAAGACTTCCATGACTTTAATTGCCATCATATTTCTTTTTGACTGTTCTGAAGCTTGCCCTGCCTTTGTCTTTGAGCTTACACTTAGTTCCTGTATTCAAAAAGAAACAGAAGATACATATGGTTCCCCACTCTCATATCCTTTTTCTATCAGTTCAGTTACAAAGAGCCCCAGCCTGTACTGACAATTCTTGTATAGAAGTCTGTTTCTGTTTCTTTCTTATTCCCTTCCTAGAAATGTATAATATTAGATGTGCTTACTTGCCCAATATTTACCACTGAGCAAATATTTTTAAACAATTATTTAATAAAACATCAGAAACAACTTGAAGTCCATCATTGTATATGCGTAATAGGGATTCTTTTCTCTCTTTCCCAATATAAACACCTCAATTTGTGTTTTCACACATTTAATTGCCATTTATTTGTCCAGACATTCAGCATTACTAGGTCATCCTCTGCAGTTCTGCAGACAATCTTCACCTGAAAATTGTCATATTCTCAGTAAAATGTAAGCTGTCTCCATCCACATCTCTTTCCACTCATAATTCCACAAATCAATCTTCAGACCTCAGCAAGGATCCCAGAAGTCTTTCCACTAGGTCCCTCCCATGGGAGCTATTTAGTGCATTTCATTTATTCTGTTCTGGTTTTTACCTTCCACTGTGCCCAGACCTTCTCTCTCTGGCATTACTTTTTCAGTTCCTAATGAGCCTTTTGGTGGGACACATCACTGAAAGACCTTTGAAAGCTAGACTACATTTGCCAAAAGTCTCCTGTCCATACACTTATTAAGGCCGCATAAAAACCAAGGAAGCTCCTGGCTGGAACAGCTCAAATACAATGCCAGTACTATTCTTAAGTCCTTTGTCTCCAGCAAAGCTTGTCTGCTGCACTGCAAAGAAGTGAAGTCTGTGGAATGGTTTTAGGGGAGTATTGCCACACAGCTGATCTGCTAGACTTGCCTGGGTATTTTAGGAGGCAGTTTTCAGATCTAGGCCTTTGACATGGCTCTTCACTACGTCCTTCTTTCTAAATTAGAGAAATATGGATTTGATGGATGGACTATTCAGTAGATGAGGAATTGGTTGTATGGTTGCATCCAAAGGGCTGTGGCCAATGCCTCAATGCCCAAATGGAGATCAGTGACAAGTGGGACTGCAACTGTTCAGAACCTTCCTCAATGACACAGACAGCGTCACCAACTGCACCTTCAGCAAGTTTGGAGACGACACCAAGCTGAGTGGTGCAGCTGACACACCTCGAAAAATGGGATGCCATCCAGAGGGATCTGTACAGGCTCAAGAAGTGGGCTCATGGGAACCTCATCATGTTTAACAAGGTCAGTTGAAAGCCCTGGAGCAGGTGCAGAGGAGGGGCACAAAGATGAACAGAGAGCAAAAGCACCTCTCCTGTGAGGATGGCCTGAGAGAGCTCAAATTGTTCAGCCTGAAGAAGAGATGGCTCTGCAGAAACTTCATTGCAGCCTTTCAGTACTTAAGGAGAGCTTTTAAGAATAACAGGGACAAACTTTTTTGCAGGGCCTGTTGAAATAGGACAAGGACTAATGGTTTTAAACTAGAAGAGGGTAAATTTAGACTAGATATAAGAAAGTATACTTGATGATGAGGGTGGTGAGGTACTGGCACAGGCCTTCAAGAGAGGTGGTAAGATCCCTGTAAACACTCAAAATCAGGCTGCATGGGGCTCTGAACAACCTCATTTAGTAAAAGATATCTCTGCTCATTGCAGGGGGGTTAAATTAGAAGACCTGTAAAGGTCTCCTCCAATTCAAACCACTCAATGTTTCCTACCAAAAGGTGTTCTCATACATATCAAGTTTTCCCCTTAAACTTCAGTTGCAAAACCACAGAGGAGACCAACATTTAACTGCCTTTCTCTGCTGGATGCACAGCAAATCCAGCCTCCAGGAGAAACGTAGAAACAGCTGGAAACAAGTTTTTAGAAACCATCTGTGGTTTTCACACAGACACAAAACTCTTAAGAAGGGATTGAAGTGCTCTAGAAAATGCACTTGATGTCAAAGCTGTCCTTTGAATTATTAATGCATAACTTTATGTGAAGTTCACAATAAGATGAAAGTTATTAACCTAATAAGTTACATGCATAATTAATTTCTCCTATGATATATGATTTGTGAAGTTGTAACAAAATGTGTCACAGGGGTTGTAAACATGAAAACTAGCCTGAAGCCAGAAGAGCTAAGCATATGCTAATTAGAGAACATATGAGAAATACACAGTAAGAAAAAAACTGAGAAGAGAGAGGAAGTGACAGCACTGCATATCTATGTGGTATACTAGTGTCAGTTATGAATAACAGGAACTAGGCTCAGACAAGAAGGGAGCAGCAAGCACACCAAACCAAAGGAGAATGGAGGCATTCAGTGTTCGCATTATCTTAGATAAGGCTGCCCTGGAATATAAACCAAGGAAATGGAGGAAAGTGCTCAACTGACAGGTTACCTTGTTAGATGAGCACTGAAGCTGAAGAGGAAGAACCCATTCTTAAATAAAACACCATATACATTTTTAGAGCTTTGCTTTGTAACCAATTTTAATATTGTGATTGACTGCCTAACCACTATCTGGACAGAATAAATAAAGTGGGAATCCCCAGTAGCAGCTTCTACTTGAGAGAGATAACAAACACAACAGCCTTGTCCTTTAGAAATGGCAAGTCATCAGAAGGATCTTGGTTTATCAAACTCTTGAGATTTTGATAAACTTTCTTTGCTATATGTGGTTTTCCTTTACAGCTCTTTCCATCTTCAAGAAGTGTGATATAGCAGCTGTCGCTCTGTTCTTTTACAATTCTTATTAGCCTTCTGAAATGTTTACATACTTGGAGTCACATTCTCAGAGTTCTCATACATTTTCATGTAAACAAAAAAATGTGTATCTAACGTTCTCTTGTTGTTGACATTCCTCTCCTGGGGAGGAGAAACTTGAACTTCTAGTTTGACCAGTGTGATTGGAGAGGTGGCAATCTCATCTTCGAATCCATGGTCATTGTCCAAAATCTATATAAACTGAAGGAACAAATGAACTTCCTTCTTTCTTCCTTTCCTGAACTGGCAGTGTGCGTGTGTTCATTGCGTGTCCTATAGTGACAGCAGCCCCACTTCCTTTGGGAGGCTACAACTGGGATTCTCCTTAGTCAGTCACCAAAAGAGGTTAAATAGGGCAGCTGCAGAATTACACACATGGTCATATCAGCAGCATGAGGAGAACAGATTTCACTTTAGCATCTCACTGGTCTTCTCAAGAAAAACTGTTGTTTTGAAGACAGCCATAAAACAAGTAATAGAGTGTGAACTGATCTCTTTAGTTAATTATCTATTTGTTGGGAAGTTGTCCTAGCATCACTGAAGTTGAAAGACAGGTTTGAAACCCAGGTCAGAAGTGTGAGAGAACTGGCCCCTACATAACCAAAACAGCCACATCCTCTACCCACTCAGATAGTAGCTATATTGAGCTTATATTAGCTAAAACCTCCAAGTACCAAACCTCTAGAGCTCTGCTGCACTTTTAAGTCAGAGGTTAACAATAAAAAGGAAACACTTTGCTTCCCCATTTTGCTGCCCATGCAGTAATCTTGCCAGAGACTGGGAAAAATTTTGTCATCAGAGCCTGGTCCAGATTGTTCCAGCAGTTTGGCCAATCCAGCTGCAAACATGAAAACAACTATTCTGCCCTCCTAGCATTTCACAGCAACGTTTTAGTCACCTCAGATGTCTTGAATTCCACAGCCAGATCTTTTTGTCTGACAGAAATTCAGAAAGCATCAGTATACTTATCTACTTATCTTCACATCTGCTCAGGGCTGAAACCCACTGGAACACTTCACAAATGAAAACAAACTGGAGAAGGAACACTGGAAGGCAGCTGAGAAGCAGGATCAGAACAGTATGGACCTGACCAGCCTTCTCAAAAATCACTGGCTTCATTCCCTGTTGCTGCTGCTGCCTCATGTTGGTAAGTGCATGCAAAAGCAGTTTGTCCGCCTACCTCCTGCCCCAATCAGGGGAGCATCTTGCCTCTGGCTGGCATCTCACTGCATTCAGCTGTAGTAAAAAAGGGAAATCTCAAGGACAACCAATCCAGCCAGGATGTTCTGCCAAGGTTGCTGTTCCTAGCTGAGGAAATAGTCCTCTCAATTTTTTTCAGCTAGAAAGAGAGAGAGAATGTACATACACACCCCCACTCCCATTATCCTAAAGCCCGCAGGTGCCAGCAATCCAAATAAACGTACAGCAATTAACAGAATTAACACAGCTTTAAATAGCTTGGCACACCAGATGTGGACTCCTAGCAGGGTTCTATAAAATGTAAAGTTATTACAGATAAAACCATTAATCATCTGTTCAGAGTCTTGTTCTAGATGCAAAACCCATTTCACTTAAAATGGCTAATAATCAGAAAGAAAGGCAGAGATTTAACAGGAATGGTTATGCCGTTCTCAAGCGCCATTTTTCATCTCTGCCACGTTCCCAAACCTCTGTGTTCCCTCTGCTTGCTAACACTGATACAGTAAGAATGCTTTGCAGGCATCACTCACAATTACCTCTCAGGGTGTGAGAAATGAGATACCACCTCTCAGCCTCTTCCATTTTGGACAGAGGAGGTTAGTGACTTGCACACTACGCATTGCTGCTTTCCTGGATGCAGTTGTTACTGTTCAGTTGTGTGTCATCAGCCCCATGCAGCTCACAGATAACTGATGCTCACCCTGATAAATTAATAGTTGAACTGCTAAGATTTGTGCTTAGAATATGAGCATTTGACTTTTCCCTCTTCTAGCAATGTGAAGTCATCAGTAGCCACCATATGCAATACGACAATCCCCCTGATACTCCCTAAGACCTATTCCAATAACTCCCATTTGCTACATCTATGTCTAGATAGCTACAGGAAGGGGTCAGGGGCTGACCCTAATTCAACTTTGAGCTCTGATGTTACCATTTCTAACACTTCCACTTACGGAACCATAGCTCAAAGAGCTTTAAACCCTGTAAGCAGCAATTCAGAGCTAAAATTGCATCCTTCCACATATCTATATTAATCCCATTGATTTGCTTGCGAATGTAGATATATACATTATTAATTCTAACTAAATGAATTCTGCCTATGCAGTTTGAAAAAAGGGGGGAGACAAAACAATCCTAAAGCATAAATATTCAGTGCAATGGATGACATCAACAGAAGTAGACCAAAGCCAGAGAGCAGCAGTGACAAAGAACTACAACAGAGAGCATATCAGAGACTACAAAACCTGCTTGTATTGTATCAGGCCCGCTGTCTTTTTCATGCAGTTCAAATAACAAATGCTGCCCATTAGCTGCCTTCCCACTCCTGTGCTCCTCACACTTGACAGCTGGCTCACGGCTACAGAGGAGTGGTGGACCTGGGAGGAGTTGTCCAGCCCACTCACTCAACATTCAAATTTCATCATCCTTTCCTGCTTCCCTTCCTGGCACAGCTGAGCAGCCTCATTTCTGTGGTAGGTAACAGTAGCTCAGTCTTTCCCCACAATACATATGCACATTTCATAGCAATACTCCAACTTTCAGGGTCAGTCTGCTGCTCCTTAAGAGGTGACACTTGTGAAGTAGATGAAAGTGCCTGTTTAATACACACGTATGAAACAGAATAGTCTTGCAACTTTTCTGCTGTAATTTTATTTATATTAGCCTATGGCAGTCCTGATTCTCCAAAACTACTCTCATTTGTATTTCTGTCTGACAGGATAAGGATGGATCCTTAGAAATCTCTATAGTGCAACATAACAAGCAACAAATAAAAACATATCTCCTATTTCCTTTCAAACCAAGAGTTTACTGATCTCAGTGAACTACAAAGCCAAGTAAAGCAAAAGAAGCTCATTTACTTTCAGTCCAAGATGAGCACAGACTTTGGACAGCTGAAGTTAAGATAACAGCTTCCATTAGGATGGGCCCACATTTGGCAAACAACATAAGAGAAAGACAGCCAGAAGTCCTTGCCAGAGTAATCACCAGAGTATCACCACTGCTCTACTGATGACTTTGGACTCAGCTATGTCTGTCTATCAATACATCCTGTGTTCGTTTGCTTCGTCTTAAGTGGCTAGAGATTAGGCCACATATTTTTGTGAGGATTTTTCCTTTACTATTGAATAGTTACCAACTAACTTTATTATACACACCGAACACAGGCTCTATTGTTCCAATCCCCATTACGTTTTCTGAATTTGTTGATATAAATATAGTTCTACACCTGTACAAACTCTCATTTTCTGAAGCACAGCACATGGCACATTCCTTGCAGCCACAGCTCAGCAGGAGTTAGGTTCATTACACAGGAAAGAAAAGCCTGATCCTGATTATGCTACTGCAAAGCAAGCACAGATGGCCACAACACCAGACAGAGAGCCACACGCAGACAGTTCAGTCAGGATTCAGTGGAGTGCTCCCTTACTGTTGTGACGTATCAGCCCACTGGTTACACTTCTCAGTAGCGACACAGACCTCTGCTGCTAGTTTCCTCCCTAGGCACCTGTTCCAGCTGAAGGGAGTTGAACTGGGTTAGACGCCACTTTGTTTTAGCTCCACAGAGTCTATTTAGCTTGTAAATATGGTGGCAGTACAGAGTTCAAACAGCCCTGAAAAAAGAAACCTCTTACACGTCATGCATAGAAAGATCCAGTTTCTATGTTTGCTCATGAATGCTTGGTATAGAAGGTATCCTCAATGTACATACATACTCTATTATTCAGACTTTGGCTATTAATTACTTTTGTAAAAATTCTAATAGTGCAGTAAGTTTAGGAGTTCAATGCCTCTGAACTGTTGATATGTGAATTATCCTTTAAATTAATCCTCAAGAAAATATGTGTGCTCAGGCTGACAAGATGCTGTTTTCCAACTCATAAGAGTTCCAGAGAACAAAATACTACATCATAATAAATGTGACCTTAACAAGAACCTGTATTTTTTTTTATTTGCAAAGAGAGCTATGAAAAACAAACAAAACAAGCCCCACAGGTTTTTACTTCTAGATTCATTATGGCTGTAGGATTCTACAGCCTTTGCTGCATGAATTGCATTAAAGAAAGAATTTTAGGAGCCTAGAAGTTTTTTCAGTACATAGTTGATAAAATTACATCACCTCCATCTTCTGTCCCAAACCTAAAAATCAAAACTCAGTTCCTGTCTTCAGATTTCCCATTTTTCACTAATTGAAAAATTAGTCTAGCCCTTCATTTTCATACTCCATTCACTAAAGATTTCATGAAGCAATTTTAAAATGTTTTCCTGCTTAACTGGAATACTTTTCAAGGATACATGAGATAATGAGTAAATTTTCTACAGTCATGAGTACATTACTCTTCCACTTTCCTATGTATCTAGAAACATTTAATGAAAGAGATTGATCAATAACTGAGGTTAGCTTATGTTATTTTGCAAGAAACACTCATTTAATATTACTATGCCAGCAAAGCTCTTGCTATGGATGCATATAAACCAAGGGAACCAAGTTCCTTTTTGTGTCATGCATGAAGCAAGGCAATAATGCTGTCAGAAACCTCACTTTGGTAGAGTAGGCAAGGGCTAAGCTAAACAAGGAATAGAGGCTTTGAATAACCCCTTAGCTAAAGCAAAGCTGCAGCTAATACAGAAATATCGAATGCAAGCCAGCCCAGGACCTAAGCTTATAAGCCTTACCCAATGAGAAAACACTATCATATTTTCCTCTCCATCTATTGGTCTACTCAGAATTCTCTCAACACCTTGCATCCTATCATACTGCTCTCAATTTTCAAATGCCTCCCTTCCTACCTCAAAATTAAATCTTTGCAGAAGTAAGTGGGGTTTTTTTCTTATTAGCTTAAGAATGTCATCACCAGCTACTCAAAATGCTGGCCTGCGTCTTCACTGTTTTATGTTTCTGCAACAGGGGTTCTTGAAAACCTTATGAAGGCTTTTTGTTGGATGCTCTGCAGATGCACAGAGAAAATGACTGACATTCTTGACTCTCAAGACACACAGTGGTACAGCTGCAACAAAAGACCAATCCACCACAGCAGCATCAATGCAATTGGAAGTCTGAAAGGGAGAGACAACCAAATATTTTACAGACCTCTAGATATGGAATCAGGGTCATGATCATCATCCAGTCTATTTGGAATGCTCTGGCAGAGAGTATTAATGAAAGACCAAGATAAGAACAAGTAATATTTTGAGGAGTGGAATCAAACTTAACCTTTGGCTGTGCTTTGTCTGCTTCTACATAGTGCCACTAGCTTCTCCCTTTCTTTTTCGAATTTTAAATTCATTAAATAATACAGCTAGGAAGCAGACAAACACAATAGGACAGCTGGATCAGTGGTACCCAATTAACATATGTGAGCAATTAGTGTTATTCATGTTGCAACTTTCTCCGCTGTACCACAGTGCAATCCCCACACTGTTGATTCTTGCTTCTCCTCTTATGCATTCCTGTAAAGTCACTACTGCAGAAGGGGATCTTGGGCATCCAAAAGCTTTTGGGCTTGGGGAGCAGCTTTTACAACTACAACTTTCTCTGCCTGCCTGTTTTCCTGTTTTTCTCTGCCTCCAGTTTTAGGCTGCCTTCTATCTGCACCTTTAGCCTCCTCCCAAGTGTGACACTACAGTCAGAAAAACTCATCCCCAAACAGAAATCACATCATCACTACACATCAAATAGTCCTGAAAAAGACCTGGCTTGAAGATAGCACATGAGATTTACATACAGCAACTGGGCACACTCATGAACCATTTTGAAATCTGGGTCCCAGAAGTTAAATTGCAGACAGAAATTATCTAAGCTTTCACAGCTTTCTCCCATCACAGCCAGATGGTGCCTGACCCCTGTAATAATTTCTGCCATATTCCACCCATATGCAAGCCTCACTGCTTCCATCAAGCTGTTGGTACCAATCAACATTTTTCAGAATTGAGATTTTAATAAAGCATTGATAGAGAAATGTGAAGATTTCATAAATTCTCTCATGAATATCCATTCTATAGGGACCACCTTAGGCTCTTCTAAATCATCTCCATCTGTACCATTTAAGTCTTGCTCCAAGTAAATCAAATCTGAATGACTGGCTCCCTAACCCCAGGAAATATTCTGATTCTCTCCTTTCCCTAGCAACTGGATATTGAAATACCATTTTCCCCTCTTTGCCCACACAGCTAAATTCCTACTCCGCTACTTTCCATCTCCATCCTTGATTACTAAAAACTCCTCCCTGAAGCCCTTGATTACATGCAAAACACAGCTGTTTCTTGTTACACCTTTCTTGTCCTAACTTTCTGGCCACATGTTATAGGTTAACACAGTTTGGTTTTTAGTTGATGAAAATATGGTCCTGTCAGGACCTTCGAATTTCTTTAGAAAGGACAAAGACCTATCAGGGGCCAGTTCTTAGCTATTGGAATGTGGTTTGACCACTGAGAAAACAATGTGACTTTTGGTAATACCCATATAAAGCTGAGAAGTGGTTAGAGCCGCTCTCATTTCTCCCGGTGAGCCAGGGCGGGCCGGGCCAGGCCCCGCTGCCCCGCGGGGGAGAGGCCCGGCCGGCTGAGCTCCTTTTTCCCTGGCTGCCGGCGGGGGAGAGGGGAGGAAAAGCCCCGGCAGCTGCTTGCTCCCCGGCCAGGATCGGGAGGAGATGTTCCCTCGCCCCTTCCCAGGCCCCTGGGAGCACCCCAGATGGACACCGAGAGGTGGCAGGAGAAAGGCATCCATCAGTCTACATAACCACTGAGATCCTGGCTGCCGTTTCTGAGCTTCCCCCACCGGCATGGCTTTGAGGTCTTTTCGGCTGCCGCTGGCAGAGAGCAAGTGAGCATCTGCAAGCCCTAGGCAGGAATGTTAACTCTTTCCTGACACAGCTTGAAACCTTTTTTAAAACTCTAACCCTTCTAAGTGAGAGAGAAAAAAGCCAAATTGGAAATATGTAAAGGGACAATATAGAGATCTCAAAGTCAGTAAAAGAAGAGTAACCTCTTAAGTGAAATAGATGACAAGTTGCCTTGGTTCTAGGCTGAAATCTCCTATGCGTTGTGGTAACATGCATATGCCAGAATAACCCTTTAAATTGTGGACAATAAGAACTGGGGAGAGGAGATGATTTGTGGACTTCTGAGCAAAAGTATCTGTGATTTACTGAGTGAACACTGAATTAGAAGTTGTGATCTAGTGATCCTGTAAAATGTTTGAACAGAGAGATGAAAAGAAGCCCTCTGCTCTAGTGAAGAAGTAAGAAAACATATCTGTTCCCTGGGATGAATTCTTTGCCTTTTAAGTTGCTCATCTTTAAAAAAGTAACATCCCAATATGTGAGTCTACAGCCCATATGTAGTCACGGGAAAAGGCTATGTGATATGGGAGGTTACAATTGCAGAAGTTGCCCAGGCAGGCTGCTTTTCTGAGAGTTGGAAGCCACAAGCAGGCTGTTTCTCTTGTAGAAAGTTATCAAAACAAAACAGGAGAGACCTCTCTCTCTTAAAGACTGAATGAAAGACTATAAGTGGTACGGATCTGAAGTTCTGAAACCCCTTTGAAGGTTTCCTCCCAAATTTGCCCTAAACCAAGACACCTCTTAACACTGTTTGTAAGAAAGTTAACATTTTTGTGGTGGGAGAAAATTGTTTTGAAAGTTTCATTTGTTTTTTGTTGGGTTGGTTGGTTGTTTTTTTTTTTTTTCTTTCCTTATTTTCTTTCTTTTAGTGTGTGTGAATAAACTGTAATTTTAAGGTAAGCCTGTTTTGGTGTTTTGGGTTCTCCTAGTCACACCTCAGAAGATAGCAAACACTGAAACCATCACATAATTGGTGCATTGGCCAGGAGAAATAAAAATTGGCAAACATGAAACCATTACACCATACAAGCACCATTCAACCAATTAACGGATCTTTTTCCCTTTCCACCTTCAGTCAGTGGTTCTCCCTTTTTAACAATCACTATCTATTAAAGCACTGTCACACCTTCCCTGACACCCATTAAAATTATTTCTGCTCAATTGTCTCGAGATATGTTCTGTATCTTCTCCTATCCTGTCTCTATATCTGGTTTCATCCACGGTAGAAAATACACCAGCTTCTCCCCAGATTTCCTCTAGAATGATTCATCTTAAGAAATGAAGGTCCAAAAAGCCTTAGATTCTATGCAACTACAACACAATGTCCATATTTCATGTCTGTGTACTACCAATTTACATATCCTGTATGACTATTTTCCATTCTTGTTGCCTCATTACAGTGTCAGGTAACTGCAACACTGCCAGGATAGCTATGGAAAAATGCAAAACAAACATGGTTCACCACACACAGGGAAATCTTTAATTCCAATGAAAATAGAGGAAAAATCCCAACCTGAACTGTATGTTAAAATACTTGTATTTATGATTTAGATATATTACTGCTAGCAACATAGTGGAACCTGTTCAGTCAAAATCTGTATCCCTAAAGGAAAGAAGAGACATGAGGATCTATTCCATGGTGAAAGGGGTACCATTAGGTCAGAAATTGTCTGGCCTAAATAAAACATTATCTCAATAATTAGATACTTAGATTAATGTTAGGACATATTAAATAGATACTAGAGCAGAGGAGCCCTCAGACTGCATGTCATCTCAGAGGAAGTAGGAAGGCAAGGGTCCACTAAAGGACCCATCTTAGCCCTGACATGAGAAAATTTTCTATGTACTCTCAGACTGATGCAGTCTAGACGAAACACAAGAACTTACAGGGGAAAGGCTGAAAGTTTCACCTCAAAGTCTGCATAAATCCCTTTACCTTCCTAGGAAAGCAACACATCCCTAGAGGCTGTCTTGAATGCAGAGACCATTCTCCTTTAACACCTTGAAGAGATCAGTACAGGGCTTGGGAGAATGTTCTCCACCATTATGAACAGTGCAATCCACTCGGGGTGTGCTGTGTCTCTGGTAACAGGCAATTACATAGCTAGAAGTTTATTTTGAAAGAAGAGCTTTGCTCTACTAAAAAGCATATACTGAAAGGAACAGTATTTGCTATTAGTCTACCCTATCCCTTCACCTAACTTTTTTAGCTTAGGATATTTTTGTTAAAAATCCAAGCTCCCCCAGTACTGGATAATGAGAGACTGAGTATCCTTTTTGGCCATGGAGGAAAAAAATGTAAGCTTAAAACTATAGGGACTGATTTATGAAATATGCTGACAAGCTACACAGAATACTAAGTTCCCCACAGCCAGTTCTGGAACCAGACAGACACATCATAAGTATGCAAGCACTGCACTAACCCCGTTCTGCCTCCTCCAGGATCCAAGCTGGCTGAATGCATTACTGGACCACTACTATAACTGGGTTGCTTTTAAGCAGACGATAGCTCTAAAACAGCCATCAAGTCAAGACATCTGCTCAAACACATCTCTTGTTGTTGCCTAGTCAAGTGAAGATTACAAAGCACGTTCTGATTATCTGTTCTCTTCCTCTCATTCTTAAGTGGTCACTTGGGTTTTTCTTCTCACAGAACATTATAAGCCTGGGATGACTACGTTGGTGACTCTTAGCACACTGTGCAAGCTAACAGAATACAAATGATTATATAAGTAATAAAGCTGCTGAAGATTTTCTTGTCATTGCTTTCTTTGCTCCATTGGCTTGACTTAGAGCACACATAAAAATGGCCTCTGCTAAGTGTTATGTTCATAGCATCCATAAATAAAATTAAGATCCTGATTTAAAGAGACACTAAGAAGCTGTATCTCCTCCTGATTTCAATCAAACTGGGATGCTCAGAGCCTAAGAAAAACAGGCCCAAGGCTCTATAGACGTAACCAGAAGGATTTGATCTCTGTATGGCAGTTTGTATTCAAGCAGCAAAATTTCATTTCCTATATAGGATGCTCACATGCTCTTCTCTAGCATATATACATTCCTTTAATCCAGAGGTCAGGCAGGAGAGCAGCTTCAGACCCTCACAACTCTTCCCCACATCAGAGGCCTGGATCATACACAGAAACTCTGACACCACGAGTCAAGCATCAGTGGGATGATGACTTGTCAAGGCAATTTACAGCTAGAACAACATCTAGCTCAGCATTGCTGCTTCCACGACTCCTATATACACTTTTATAACACTTTGTGGAGACATCAATATCTGTATCCCCATTAATCACAGTGAAAATCACAAATTGCATTAGAAGAAAGAAGAAAAAAAGAGGACTGCAAGACAGCATCAAGACTAAACTGCGTGAAGTTTGGGATTCGGACAGAACCCATCTTTTAACTGTTTTGTTTAGAGGTTGTTCTTTTTTCCAAGTATCATTTTTCTGGTTCCTGCTGCTAACCAGCCAGTCAAATCTCTATTACCCAAGTGTGAATTTTCTCAATGCTGTGGATTCACTATGTGACAACTGCAGCCAGCCAGAGTAAGACAACGCAGTTTTCAGAACCAACTAGCTCTTCCTGACCAATGCAGCCACTCAAATGCACAGACTGAGCTACCCACTGTAAGGACTTACAGATCATAGTTGCCTGTTTCAAATACTGTTAAGGCCACAGGATGACTTTGCTGTGAGATGAGCACAGAATGGAGTGATAGGATAGTGCTAACTCCAGGCAGAGGTGAGATTTGGTCAGCACATCCTGGGTAATACATCCAGACAACTTCCCACTGTGGCAAACTTTGCAAGGAAGCAACTTCTACACATACCACTGGTCAAACAAAGATCACCCCAAGTTTTGGGACAAATGGCATCTATGACCACTGAGGGACCCTCCCACCTCCCAATTCCTTTCCCAAATACATCTCCATGGATACAAGGAACTTGAACTGTAAGTCAAGCCACCAGGAACATGAGATAAGATAGAGGTGATTCTATTGTCCAAATGCTATCTCAAGCCTAGGGGGAGGTAAACAAAGCTGTGAGAGGAGAATAACTCATAACTCATAGTGGACATAAAGAATGAAGAAATTATGGGCCACAAGGAAAGCAACAGTGCTGAATCGGCCTGGACTGCATAAAAGGTAATTCTGTCGGGGGAGATTGAGACCACTGACTCACAACCCAGCAACTCAAGAAACCCACCAACTAAAAAAAACCAGAAAGACTGAGAATGGGACTAATTAACATTAGAAGTGAGGGAATCATTTAACCAATATGTGTGTAACCAATGAGCAATAATTCCTTTGTTTGCAAAGATATATAAAACACTGGAGAGTTTTGAGTGACCTCAAGCCCCCACCACTGAGAAGCCCAGGGCAAAGAAGGACCAACGGGCCTGCCACTGGATGCATAGGTGGTGACTATCTTCTGCTTAACCTGTCTCTCTCCTTTCTCCTTCCTATCTCTCTACCTCACATTTTATTGTTCAATAAAAACCATACTATTGACTTCAGTATGGGTTTGTTTGCACTTTAATTCAGGGAGAGGCATCTCTGAATAATCATATCAACACACAGTACACTTCATGTCCACGTGCCACATGACTGCCACACCTCCCTTACACCCTCATGCTGCATTTACCTTGCAAAATTTATACTTTTTATGCTACCTTCAACTTTCATTTCTCTGTTTTATTCTATTTCTTTATCTTCCTGGAAAATTTAGATCTAACTATACTCCCTGGTGAAATCCAGGACCTTAAAAAGTATTCTAAATAAGCTTCTGATTATGATCTTTTCATCTCAAAATGTTACTTAGTAATCAAAGGACATTTGTCTTTTTATAATGGCTATTGTCTAAGTGCCTAGAAGATGATAATGCTTTCTTCTGAAGGGCTAACAGCTTAGAGAAGACACCTCTCCTACACCATGAGAATTTTTTCTGTAATGCAAGCACTAGAAGTATAATTCTGCCCTTAGGTTCATGATTTTTACAGCCTTCTGACCAGCTGAAAGACAGGTTTATCTTTACAGAGCTGTTGTAGTTATCAATATAAAATTAGGCACCAGGGAAGGAATTGATTATGTAAGACAGGAAAGAGTGATGACTTTAACAAATCAAAAGCACAGAGACAAGTATTAATTTGAAATAGTTACCTCTTTGAGGCAGCCCATGAAGTTATTGCTTACTGGAGACCCAGGTAAATCAGCAGTACTGGGGCTCCCTCCCACGTAAAAGAAGTCATCTGAGCCCAGCATGGTGTAGTCCTCCTGTGTGTAGCCCGTGGTGGTAAGGATGCCATCCACAGAGATTGTCACCTGTTTGAGGGACACAATGGACAAAGAAAATCCCAGCAATGACCTTACAATCCTCAATAGAACAACTTACCTCCCCTATAATTTTATGCCAGTTTTATTAAGGATTTTGTTGAGATTTGGTCTGCTTTTTTGCCTTTTTTTTTTTTTTTTTTTTTTTTTTTTTTTTTTTTGTTAAGTAGAGCTCTATTTTCTGGTCTGATTTTCCCACCGAGAAATGCTTCAGCATCTGCTTCTCCCCTTTCTGGAGCATCAGCACTCTCAAGCTTACCCAGCAACCTATCCATCCAGATGCTGTTCATCTACTCAGGCCAGAAAATATAACTGTCCTTGAAAGACATTTCTCATATTAGCTGATTTTATGATTAATTAGAATTTATTTTAGTGATCACAGTTAGTTATGGTTGTTAGTAAAAAAAAAAAAAAACACTAATGAAGACGAGGTTGGTATTTTTTATTTTTTAAGTTTCTTTTGCTCACAGCACACTGATGATCATGCATTCAGGGATGGGGAAGAGGGAACTCACTTTCAATACATTATGGATGGGCATGCCATGTACCTGGAGAGACACACACCCACCACCCAGTGCAAACAAAAAAACAAGCAAAAAAACCCAGAAAAACCAAAATAAAACAAAGAAAAATAAGAAAAGGAAGAAAAGAATTTACAAACTAACCCATAACCAAAGTATAAGCAGAAAATAAATTTTAAAAAATCAATCGCACACCAACAAATATAAAAGAAGTTGATATGAGAAAGAGATACAAAGCGTGCACACACTGCACTTTGACATGTCATGCCAATATATCTGAGGTCCAGAAAGATGAGAGGAAAAAAGCAAAATAGAGAGAGAAGGAGAAGAAAAAAGGGAGAGAAAACCATTTCACACTTGCATGCAATCAAAAATAAAAATACCAAACAAATTCCATAACAACAAAAAGAACTCAAAATGAAACAGAAATGTCCCCAAAATCTCTAACCACAAACACATGGAGGGTGAAGGGTGACAGAAGGAAAGGGTGGGAGAGGAGAAAGTGAATTTTATGTGTTTTTCTTAGATGTTGTTAGTGGTTGCAAGGGAAGATGGAGGAAAATAGATCGAGGCCAGGAGGAGACAGGGCGAGTCACCAGACGTGGACATGCCATGCAGAGTGTGTACTGAAACAAACAACCGGCTGAGCTCCTGTTGGCCACGCAGATAGAGGTCAGAGAGAGAGAGAGAAAGTGAGAGAGAGAGCAAGAGGGAGAAGGAGGAGAGAAAGCAGAGGGAGGGAAGTGGGGGAAAATCAGGAGGAAGAGGACAACTCTGGCCAGTTTGCCTGTAATAGCCATTGTCACAACAAAAGGGTGAGAGAAAAAGAGAGCCTTCACCACCACGGACTAGAGGCCCTGCAATGGGTCTGATCTAGAAACCTTCAGAGTTAAAAAAAAAAAAAAAAAAAAAAAAAAAAAAAAAAAAAAGCCAAGAAAAAAAGCCAAATGAAAACAAAAGAAAAATAAAGAAATCTAAACTCAAAAACAAGGGACAAAAACCCCCAACAATTTATTACCAGAAAAGAAAAGAAGAACTAAAGACAGAGGTGAAGAAAACAATGAAAGAAATGTTCAAACCCCATTTCCAGAAGAGCTGTGTTAGTTGCTTTTGATGCTCATTTTTCTATTCAAAAAGAAGAAAGAAGAACAAAAAAAAAAAAAAAAAAAAAAGAGGAAAGGGGAAAACAACATGTTTTCAATGAAATTAGAATAAAATAAAAGGAAGCTGTAAGTATAAAGGAGAGGGGAAAAAGAGCGGGTAAGGGTAGGAAAAGGCAGGTAACACACGGCAAACCCAAAAAAAGAGACAATAAGAATGATATCTACCAGACAATGTAGTTTGTTTACCATAGCGTGTCCAATGCCTGAGTGCTTTGCGGAAAAGGGGGAAGAAAGGAAATTAAAAAATCGTGAACAGAACGATTGTTAATTAAAATAACTAAAAGCAAAGATGAGTCGTTAGGGTGTTAGTACATTAGTTGGTTAGTAAAAATGACACATTGCATGAATGATCTAGTGTTAGTTTTTCAAAAAAAGGCATGGGGCACCTGAGACACACAAAGTGAGAAAGAGGACAATATGACCAGGACTCTATGGGGAACTGTGCCATCTAGACTGTAAAGAAACAGGAGGCTGCCTACTCTTCCCACCCTGGTATTAGTCATTAACGTCAACCCTCATATGCATTATCCAGACCTGAAGCAAAGTTAAAACAGTGCAATACTTACTCTTCAAATGCTCATCAAGGTGCTTCCTTCAAACAAGAGCCTTACTCTCGGAGATATACTCACAGAGTACATAGTTTCCCCTTCAGCACAAACCCAACCACAACTCCCTTCTTCCACCCACCACCACACCAGCTCCTCTTCCAAGCTTCACTACCCTCAAGTGTTGCAGAATATCACAACAAGGCCAGTATTTCCTTTGGCTGGAGGATACAGATGAAGATGAGTCCAAGACTCTATGTCTTCGTTCCAAGTTTCCCAGTCTGCAGGTTTCTTTACAGCAGCTGAGTTTGTGACTTTCAGGAGAAGCACATAACAGTGCCTGTGCTTGGCTGTTTGCCTGTAGCTCACTTCTGTCATCCAAGATATTGGAATTGAACCTCACCTACTGTAGGGAAAAATGTGTCAAGAAATTGTGTTGAAAGAATTATGTTGCTTGTGTCCAGGTAGAAGACAGAAGATTGACAAAAATTAGCATCCCTCCTGCTTCACTGCATCTCTATTACACAGGAGCTAGGAGAATTTACCAGTTAGTTTGGTTTAGTAGAACTTTTTTAACCTGTCCCAAGGCACGCAGATGCCAACTGTTAGAACCTACACTTTGCTTCTTGTCTGCATTTTAGCAGTTAAGGAACTGAATATCTTCATACTAGATTTTGCATTGTGACTAGCAATAGAGAAGGGCAGCCTGTGGAGGCTTCAAGTCCCGGTTCTAGTGTGATTGAAGTTGGCAAGAATTATCCTAAATTACACAAGCAGTATCTATGCTGACTCGTGTAAAAACCATCTGCTTGTAGATTTCAGAGTTGTGCATTGACTAGGGAAATAAGTTTTTGAAGACTTTGTGGCATTGAGCATGATGTCCCAAGGTTATTTGTCAATGGGAATGAAATAATAATAGTACTCTTCTGCAAATAAAGAACAAAAAACTCCTGAATCCTTCACCAAGGAAGTCTTACTCATAGCAAATTGTTGTTTAGTAAATTTATTTTTACAAACAAGGGAGTTGAAGTCTGGGACAGGGAGAAGAGCATGCTAGAAACAAGGTGGAGTGTCAGCAGCAGACCTGAAGGCAGACACAGGAAATCTGACCTTCAGTCTCCTTTGCTCCTCCTCCCACCAGACCACACTGCCCCAAACATGCTCTGAAAGCCCTGGTAAAATTCAGCCATGATCCTATTGCTAAGTAAAGGTTTCTCACAAGGCAGAAAGAGGGCTTAGTTTTAACTGAAATAATAAGATAAATAAACAAGGAGATTTGCTTTGACATTAACAATCACTACTCAAGGGAATCTGTGGATTCACTTGGTTTGTCTCTAAGGAGATTAACTGCTGTGATAGTCATTTGATCTAAAAAAAAGCAGCCCTTAGTACTCTCCCAGCTTAATACAAAACATTTAACAATTCCAAAAAGTACTGGGCAAAAGTCCAACTATTTAAAGTTCTACTCTAATTCCAGAAACAGCCAAAAAAATTATGCAAATCCTCCTCCCCTTTCTATTAGCCCCCCAAAAAAGCAGAGGAAAAGATTAGATGGCATCCTGAAACTGCTGATAGTCCATTTAGCTGGAATTGCTAAGATTAAGATAATATTCTTGGAATTTCTAAATTATTGCTTTTAAAGTTCATTTTAAAGACAAATATATCTTCTCCAATGCAATATTTTCAACCAATTACAAGGAGACTACTGTTTTTCTTATAAATCTTCAACATTCAGAGGCACTGTATTTTGTTGGGGTTTTATGTTTGGTTTTTTTTAAGGAAACATGAGCACAGCTGGAAGCAAGACTTTCTAGTGAACTATATTATAGTGCAACATTACAGGTGAATTTATGTCAGGAAAGACATAGAACAGATAATCTTTTATATACAAAACTATTTAGATTATACAAAAGTATATTGGATGACAACTTCTAAGACTATCATGACTGCTCTGCCTCAAGGCCTCATCAATTCCAATATCTGGGCAGCTTTAGGTTCTGGGTCAATGTCTTTGAGACAGCTCAAAAGTTAAAATGCAAGTATCCAGGGAAAAGATGACCTAAAAAACAGTCCAGACTTGTTGATGTTTGTTTAACTATAGAATTGGGCCCCAAATCACCTCTGCTAATTAAATGTACTTTGATTTGAAGACAGGCCTTTCTTTACAAAGAGCCCATCCATCTCATTTAAACATCTTCTCTCTTGCCCAGCCAAGTCGGACCCTTTAAGAATTCAGGATCACTTAGAAACATTCACAGTGAACAGATCACCAAGGGAATACCTGCTTTCAAGTAACTGCCAAAGTACTGCCCTGGTCTCATCAAATATGAAAAGGCATAGACAGATTTCCATTTTCTTGGTTCACTTCTATGGGCCAATTAAAAAATCACTAGCTAAAATATTAAGAAAAGAATGTGACAGCTTCCCATTCACGGTTTTGTTTGTGACCCTTCACCTTCTGCTTCTCCAAGTTCCAAACCAATCCTGGCATGAAGCAATGATTAATTTTGCTTCTGGCACATTGGCCCACTGAAATTTATTTCAAATGAAAAATAAAAAGTATGATTAACTAAAATGTCCAATAAGCTCTACTGAGATATTCGAGGACCAGCTGTTCTGAAACTACTTAAAAATAATTTAAAAAAAAAAAAGCCATATATTCTGACCTTTAAAGACTGACAAATCTAGTTGGTGTATCTCCCTCTACTGTATTGATGGGAAAGGTTAAACAAAATAGGATCATTAAGACCCATCCACTGCATAAGAAATGAAATTTTCATCTGCATATAAACTACTGAAAATAGATTGATTTTTTCCATAAGTAAGAATCCTGTAGAGTCTCATGAAAGTTTGATGGCAGCTTTTTTTTTCAGACCCAGACATCCTAAGCATGCAGAAATACAGGAATTTACATGGGGAAGACAAGTAAAATTCTTCAGCCTGAACCCAAATATTGGAAAGAAAGACATGAACTCTTGATAACAGAAAAATTATCCACTGACCTCTACTAGTAGAGACTTTTTCTGATTCCTGGAACTGATTTTCCTATACTCACAGACACATTTGCTCTTAGCTAGTATAAAATGTCACCATAAACTACATTGTATAAACTCACATAAAGCTGTTAAAGGCTGTGCTAATATTGACATTAATGAGAAAATAAACAGGTCAGATTGTATTCACAAGTTGATTCTTAATTTAATTTTAAATCTTAGTTTCCAAGCTATTTCTGCCCCTCTAAAAATCACCAAGACATTGAATAGCTCCTATTCACCATGTAAACCTCATTTACCATGCAGTGGATGGGCCTTAGTGACTTGATATATTTACCAGCTTTCAGAGCAAAGTTATTTAATTTTATCTTATCTATTTATGTCTGAATTTATATTTCATGATAAAGGCTTCAGGATTTTAAGACTAGCCTACTATCAAATACGTCACCTGGTGTAGTTGTCTGCTAGGAAAAGCAGCCTGTAGGTGTACAAAATTACAATGGTAAAATCAGAAAAACTTTTCCAAAGTGGAATTGTAGGGTGCTGGATTGATCTGAGTTTGCTTGGGGTTTTTTGATCCTTCCACTTTTCCAGTCCTCACAGCAAACAGAAAGTCTCAAAGCAGAGACAAGAAATAAAATAGAATCTCATAATAGAAAGAAGGGGAAAAAATCAAAAAGAAGAAAAGAAGAACAGAGAATCAAGAAGACTCAGAGACACTCCAGCCAATTAATTCCAAAGCTATAAAGTTAAAATAATTACACACATACCCATCAGCCTGCACACCTGCACACTCATATGCACATACAAAAGAAAAGGAAAAGAAAAACAAAAGACTTTCAGAATTAGAATTGTGACATCATGGCAATGGTTAAACCAATTAACAAAACTGAAAGAAAAAGGAGAGAGGTATAAAGCGTTGGCTGTTGGCAATAGGCTCTATTCCCATAATAATTAAATGCAACAAGAATATTACTGATAAGATTGAATCATAATTAAGGAAATGATAAAATTTAAAAGGGAGAGCAGAAAAAGGAAAAGGGAGATGAAAGTGATGTCACAAGTTTTTATTATTAAATCAAATTGGGAAAAAATAGAAAATTAATAAAGTGGAAATGAAGATATTGCAAGAGGGATAAATTCCCATCAAGTGATTTTTTTTTTCACTGTCCTTTAGGCACCAAGATCCAGAATAGGTGGAGAAACTCTAGCAATAGCACTGAGCTTCCCCCTTTCTCTATTACTCTCTCCCATCTGCCTGTCCCAATAAAGCAAAACAAAATTCTCCCCAGCACTTTCTCCCCTTCACCATTACCTGCCGCAGGTTGCGTGTCACCTTAACGTCGTGCCACGCGTTGTCATTGAACTTGCCATTGACCGGCTCCACAATGGCCTCAAAGGCCCCAGACCCCAGGTTAATGACCAAGGAGACTGCACCATCTTTCAGGGCCAGGTTGACGTAGTCAGCTGACTTGCCAGTGTGCAGAATGAGCCCGTTGCGTTGCCATGTCTTGAAGGAGAGCGTGATCTCATCACTGCTGCTCTGGATGGGGTTTTGTGACAGGTCATAGCAAAGGTATTCGGAACCACGGAAAGTGGCCATGTTCTCATCTCGCGCTGGAAAGGAAGGGAAACAAAAGAATATTCAGCAGTCAGGCCAAGAAGAGTTTTAAGGTTGTCATGAAAATTAAGGATCCCACAGCACTGTCAAGTGTCAAATATCAAGGCATGCTAACAACTGTAGAGCTCCTTTCATAATATGGCTACCAAGAGAATTAACTGCAGGGTCTTCGGTAGCAATGAATCTCAGTGCTGTGTTTTTAGTTTCACTGCAGCACTGTCTCCATAGGGACCATTCAACAGTATGCAGTGGAATCTAGCAAAAGCACATTTAAGGACTGTTATAAGACATTTCACATCCTTTTTAGGAGAAGGATGGAAAGCTCTACTATTCACAACACAACCACCACATGTGTCGATTAAAAAAACCCCAACATTTCACAAAGATCAGTATTTAGATTCAGCACTACTGCCATCTGAACTTATCTTAACCTATCCAACAAGAAATTTAAGAGAGACACCAGAACACAATCCTCTGGAGAGACACCAGAATACAATCCTAACAGAGCATTGTATTCTGGTGTCTCTCCCCTTTCTTGCAACTGAATGAGAGACCAAGCAAAGAGAGCCACATGAGGTGTCCTACAGGTTCCTTCTCTGAGAGCATGAGTGAAGTCCACATAAAACATTTTGTCCACAGATGTAGGTAACATTGCTGGTAAACACATCTGAGAACTTTGCCTGTCTGATCACCTTATCCAGGAAATCTGTACTAGATAAGCACATCTTTTTCAAACAGAAAAAAATAAAAGGGAGAATTATTCATAGCACACGACATTTAATATTTCCTCACGAAGAAAAGAAATTATGTACAACAACAAAAGCCACTGCACTTGTTTCTCAACAGCTGGAAGCAGCATTTGAATACCATGAAAATCCTTTGTGTGAGCTAGAGGTCTGCTTCCTGGTACCTGGGTTTGAAGTCACTCAAAGCCATTTCTGCTACAGTATTGTGCTTATATGACTTGAGCCATTTGCATACCCTGGTTTTATCCAGTGGATGAAACACAGGAGAGTGATAGAAAGGCTTGGAGGAGGGCTGGCTAGTGCCAGCTGGGAGGAAATGGTACTTGCAATGGAGTCTGTATAGATCCCATCCCCCACTCCATATTGCAGCACCTTCCTGACTCCCAGCTGTGAAAGCAAGGCTGAGCAGTAGATAGTACAAGCAGTCAAGCTATCATTTCTTACAAATCACTGCATAAGGCAAATGCTGGTGCTATTTCCATTGGCATTAATAGTACTTTTCTGCTTCATTTTGTCCCATTTAGTAATCCTAATAAAGATTAGCCAGAATTTATTAGTACAAGACTGAAGGGAAAATACTTGTTGTGATAGCCATTCTTGCAAAATAACTACATGGTAAAATCTGTGCTCTTACAGCATCAAAATAAGGATGACAAAACAGCTCAGTATTGCAACTTGTATGTATAACATTTTCAAGTGAAAGGTCTGATTTAAGTGGAGACTCTTGCAGAAGCAATGTGTGTTTGTACTTCAGTAAGTGAGATGTGTCCAGATGGTGCTGCAAGCAAACAGCCACACAAATTACTCCATGCAGCAGCACACGTTGGGAGCCAACAGGACCAAAAGCAGCTTTTTAGGAGAAGAGCTGTGGTCCCAGCAGACAAGCTGAGCACAAGTCAGCAGTGCCTGCTCTTTCAGCAAAGGCCAGCTGCATCCTTGGCTGTATTAGCAAGAATGCAGTCAGCAGGCCAAGGGAAGTGATTCTTGTCCTAATGGACACTTGTGAGATCACATCAGGAGTGCTCTGTCCAGCACTGAGCTCCCTCATATAAAAATTACTTCAAAATACTGCAGTCAGTCCAGCAAAGAGCTACCACCATACTCAAGGTACTGGGATAGTTGATGTGTGTGGAGAGGCTGGGGGAACTGGGTTCATCCTTCCTCAAGGAGAGACAACTCAAGGGAAATCTTACTGATCTCTATAATGACTTAATGGAAGCACATAGACAAGACAGGGTCAAATTCTTCTTAGAGTTGTGCAGAAGGCTAAGAGACAACAGATGCAGCTGAATACAAAAAAATCCTCGTTCTATAGAAAAAAAAGGTTTCATTTTGAGGATGGTCAAACAGTAGGAATGGCCGAGAGAGACTGAAATCTCCACCCTTAGAAATACTAAAAACTTGATTAGTCAGAGTCCTGAGCTGCCTGAACTAACTGGACCTTCTCTGAGCAATTGGTTGGATTACACAGCCTTTGGAGTTCCCTTCCAAATTATTTAGTTCTTTGATCTTATTCTGAATACATTTAACTACCACCACCAAGTGTTTATGCTTCTGTCAGTGTTAAATCAGCCTAAGCACAGAGGGCTGCAATTGACTGCAGTTGTGGAAGCCAGAGACAAGCACTTAACAACCCTCTCCCAACACTGACAAATCCCCTGCCTAGTCACTCCTGATCCAGCTGAAGAGAATGTGTTACAAGCAAGGTAGACACATGCTCCACGAACCCACAGGTAATTCTGATCAAATAGCCAGTGTCTGGGGGCAGGAGTCAAACAATCATTGTGAGTGAGCCTTTCCCCTACAGCTGAAGATGTGCAAAACACAGAACACACATTTGTGAAGGGGTACAGGCAGGTTGATTGTTCACTCAGTACAAGACATACTAATAGGACTCATTTACACTTTCTCAACCACTTAGATGAAATCTCACTGCTCTACAATGGAGAAGGCAAAGCAATAATTTAAGGCAACCACTAAAGATTTATCAAAACAGAACAGAGCAAATTCAATGAGATATTACTCCTACTTGTACCACTGGTTTTAATATAGGGTGCATTCAACTACGCACTCAACTATGTAATCTGCCTCTTTCCTCCACTGACCCTTGTCATAGAGGGGATCCTGGACTTTATTCACCTTCGTATCCTTCCTGTTCTTGGGAGAATACCAACTATTTCTGTTTCATGTGTTATTATGGGTTTTTTCTTCCTCCTGTGGCTGCTCTGGACAACATTCAAATTTCCAGATCACCACACACTAAACTATCTCTAGGGTTCACTGTGAAATCAAAATTCATTCCTGTCCATGCCACAACTCATAAGCACAACTCCCAAGGTCAATACAATTTTTAAGACTGTATTTTCCAAATTGCTGATTCCTCAACAGTTTACCAGTGGCCATGTGGTTTAGCAATCTCATGAAAGGCTTCAGCAGTTGGAGCCTAATACGTGCACTAAAGAGCTTGACTGTGCAATTCTCTGCAGTAGCTGAGATTTTCAAAGATTCAAGATTTGTATAAAATTCCACACTTGGACTTAAACCTTCACATATTCAAGATGCAAAAAAGTCACTTGAATAGAAGCAAAATTCAGAATGTTCAAACTAGCACAGACATTTTCCTTGAATGAATGGAGTCGCCCATCACTTTAATGGGAAAATGTTACCCTTTTCTGACCAATCCCTAGCAGACACACCCAGCACATTAAGCAGTTACCATCACCACCAAACTGCAAAGCCAGTTTTGCAAATCTTAGACTTGAATCTGTTTAAAACCCAAACCAGCCATCAGCACATATCAGAGACTGAGTGCAAAAACAGAAACAAAAGCACAGCAAACAAGTAGCTAAGCCAAGCTCCTGGCTCTTCTCATTCCTGAAGAAACCCCAGACCTTGCTGTGTCTCTGGTCCCCTGGAGAGGTGAAGACCCCAGGATCTTCCCAGTAAACAGCTATACTGCCTCTTCAGGAAAGCCAGATGGCAATTTTAGCTTCCATTTTTATGTGCAATGTTGTTGCTGTTCCTATCAGAAAACTTGGCATTTTGATTTATATATGAGGAAACCAATGCACAGACATTTTAATGGGTTTACTCAGAGGCACCAAGAAAATCAATAATAATAGAGAAAGAATTTGAGTTCAGGAGCTCCCATCTCTCCATCCTGGGCTCATTCCGGAGGGAATTTGTGGAGGGGGAAACATACATTCCCTATAACAAACATGACAATTCCATACATTTGTTGAGGGAAACCAACATCCCATTTTTCTCTAGTCCTTCCAGGATGTCATGCCAGCTAAGGTGTGGAGAAAGCAGCCTCCAAAATTTTGGATGATACTTGAAAATAAATATTTCTTGACTCAAAACTGAAAACACCAAACCCTAGAAGCACTCATTTTGCTCAGAGGTGTGAAGTTTAATATTTAACAAAAGCAGCATCTCATGTAACAGAAATTTTGGTCCCATACACAATTAAGAAATATTTAGAAAAATACAAAATGGGCAGTGACTTTCCTGAAGTCTCCTGAAGAAAACCTCAAGTAGCTCTCCTAAAACCAAGGGTCAGCTGCTCACTCCTCTCACCTTCACTGCATTACAGGTGTTCCATGAGGCAATCTCTATCTTACTGGGGTTTGGTTTACAGTCAACATTATGTGACTAAATGTTAAAACTAATGAAAGCCCTGAGAAATGGTCAAAGCACCTTGCTCAGACTGATGTCATTAAAACAAACCTCCAGGCTTAGTAGTTTAGTAAAAAATCAGACTTTTATTTTACAGAGATGGTGACAGAATCCAGTAGTTGCTAAAAGCAGATTACTGCCACCTCCATTTATCCTTTTGCTGCATCTCTCCTTTCCAGCCTTTGAACAGGAAAAATAATATATCCAAATAATTGATTTTTTTAAGTCTAACCATTCTTCAGACCACCTGATCAGATCAGTAACATCACTTATCAGACTTTCTCATAAGGTCCCATGCCTTCTCCCTCACAAGCACACTCCTGTTGCCTCAATATTCAAAAACAGATACTGGTTTTAAAAGTCTTACCGATATTAATGAATCATTTAAATACATTAGAAATAATTTACAATACATTCTTCAGTGCATGAAGCATCTTCCAAGCACCACCAACAGGACTACTGATGTGTGGAAGCTGTTGGAGCCATATCATAGCCTGCATTTATATTCCACAAACTGTAAAGTAAGAACATTTATGCCATAGTAACGTCATAATGATATGACTGAACTGATTGCATTGATTAGATCTTTGAAAAAGAATATGACTTCTAATGTCAAGGAAATTATGAGAATAATTTTTCAGAAGAAAAAGAATTTTTGCTGTTGGAAAAAAAATTGTCTGTAAAATCATACAATTATATTATCAAGGATGAAATTAAGTGCTGAGCTGGAGTCCTATAGTAAAAAAAAAGTAGTCTCTTAAATGCTCATTAACTTTAAATATAACATTCTGGGAAATGTTACATTTTTCAGAAAGAGTGCCATTTATTGTTTCCTCAGGTTCCTCATGCTCACTTACTACATCTACATAACTTGTAACTTGGGAGCAGAGAGGAATCAGCATAACAACATCAGAAACAGTGTGGGGAAGAATCAATGCAAGACAATTCCCATCATGTTTAAGAGGTGCAGAGTCCACAGCAAAGGTGAGATGCACTCAACAGCCAGTGCTCTTTCAATGCCAAACTCAAATTTTGCACGTAGTGTAGCGCTCTAATCTTATGCAAAAAGCTCTTTCACCTCACCAGTAAGAGCAAAGGAAGCATTAATGTTCCACCAGAGAACATCAAGTCCCTAGCATGAATCATGCCCTCTACTCGCTTATCTGCTTTTTTACCCATTACCCTTCAAGCCTAAAGTAGAATGCTTGTTAAAAGGTCCTCAAATTTAAGCCCAGAAGAGATCAAGGAGACTTAGCAATACAATAAATGTTCAGGGGGTTTTGTCAAACCTGACTAATCTATTATTTCCCTGTGCAGCTAAGCTTTTAATGAAAACAAGAGGAAGAACCCCTTTATCTGAAGATACTGCATGAGAGCTCTGGAAATGCATGTTCCACTTCTGCTTTTGTCTGCCTGTGTCCTTGGATGATGCTCTTTGGGCTGGCTCCAACACAGAGGAGGCTCTGACCTGTGGGACTGCAAACCATGCCTAAGAGGTCCAGAACCAGCCCTGCAGAGTGACTTATTTCACCTGATGAATTTGGACCACTACACAGCAAAGACTGGACAGAAGAGGGATGACAGTGCCTGAATCTTTAGTCCAAAGAAAGAAGAAATTTTCCCTAGACTCCTGCTCCTCAAAATAGTTGACATGTATAAAGCGGTTTCCATACATCACTGTCACATACCAGTGGCAGAGCTCGTAGCCTGTTAGAAGCACAACTGCCCTATATTTCTGAAGTATTAAATATACAGTTAGAGATCTTATCATCTAAAGAAATAAATATTCACCCAAATGAAAAGCTATTTTGCTTGTCAAGGCTGGGAATCTTCTTTTCACTCAACAGTATATTGCAGTTGTTTGACAAAATCTCTTCTGAGAGGAAAAAGCATAAATCAGTTATACCACACAAAATCTCCTAGTTAGTCCAGATTTTTTTTAAACTAGTTTTGCCAATTATATGATACACAGGTTCCGTACTCATTCACTAAACCACGTATTGACTTTTTCTGAAGAGAAGCAAAAAAACAGAAGTATCTGAACTCCTCCAATACTGCACACAAAATAGCTGAAAAATACAGCCCTAAAAATCTTTTTGCTAAAATGTTTTGATGACAGAAGTATTAATACTACAATAATGAAAATGAATAAATGACAAGTCTGCAAAAGATTATAGCATATGTCTGGTAACATCATTATTTTAAATTGCTCATTAAAATTGATCTAAATGACAAAGTAGAGACATGGAAGTCAGAACCCCAGCTTTTTATCCTCAATTCTGTCACTGATTCACTGTGCAACCTGAGACACTTAATTAACCTCAACTGTACTATAAAGATAACAAAAATACAGGTTAAGTCCTTGAAACCTTTGGGAACACTATGAGTTTAATAAAACTGGAAACCAGGAAATGTTCCACATCTGTGAGAAGTCCTGTTCCAATCCAGTGTATATGCAGTGTACAATATTTTCCATTGTTTGCTAAATACAAACAACTGCACTGGTATCAGTGTGTGATGTTGCATTCTTTGTCAAAGAAACTATCAACTCCAGGTATTGGTCTGACCATGGCACTAGGAACTCAGAGCTGTGCTTGTTCTTTATGTTCTGATTAGCTGACTATAGGTACTAAAAAACCAATTTGTGGCAGTATCTTCCTCAACCCAAAAATGAAGTTTAAAGATTTTGGTTTACATGTTCTTAAAAAGATATTTCTTAAAAAAAAAAAAATAGAGCTCCATTTTAAAATGAAAGCATGAAACATGTTTATTTTGAAATGAATGATGCTGAATAAATCAATTTTTAAAATAAATTGCCTGAAAGAATTTAATATAGTCATATAAATTCACAATTTGTTTTGGTTGAACAAAGTATACTTTTTCCTTTCATTTCTCTGAACAATTTTGCTACTCTCACTCCTAGTTTCAGAAGGTAGAGAAAAAGCAAAGTATTGTTACGAATTTTGTCAAGAGATATGATGATGATGATTTCCTGAGCATAAGACCTCCTCTAGATTTATCAATGCTGAGCATGGGTGAGGGCAATTCCCACTGCTGCTGTATTGCTCTGCAATTTTTAGAGTTTTCTTATTTTCCTGCTGTGTCACTCTAAAACATGAAGATGCCAGTCACTGAACACCCACCCAGTAGAAATGTTTCCTCAGAGGATGAATGTTCAGCAAAGTGCAAACTGACGAGACAGGACATCACAGTACCATAACCATAAAGTTCCAGGTCTGACATATTCACCAGCCCTGCTCTCATAGAGGCATCTCTACTGCTGGGTTGCTTCCTGGCCCACCTAGCCCATGTAGAGCAGATGTGACAGTACAGATAAGAGTGTGTAAGCATACAGCTGAGCTCTTAATTCACCGGCTTTTCATCAATGTATTCTTGACAAAAACTGCTGTCTCTTTATACAGACAAAAAAAAAACCCCAAAAACAAACAAACACCCAAACAAAAACCAACAAACTGAATCAACTTGAAGGCCAACAACCAGCACTATATTCACTCCCCAAGAGAGATTTACCGTTCTTCAGCAGCAATCTGTGTCCCAGCTGCAATTCCCAATTTCACACTATCCCTACTCTTCAAGCCCATTAAAAATCAGAAGTCAAAAACTAAATACTAATCTTGATTATAAGCATTTAGACTTTATTACTGGCTGCAGATTCAAGAGCACTAACATTCAACTATTAAAATGGTGTACTTGGCATTTTTGTTCCTTACCACACTCATGACAAGGTCTCTCCAAAATTTTCTGACCTTAGTAAAAAGTCATACCATTAGAAAGAAGAACATTATCTAGGTATCACAGTCTTCCCTACATGTGTGGTATTATTAGTCTTGCTTGAAAGAAAAAACACAAAGGCTGTTGAAGGGAGTCTTCCAAGACTGACGCAGGAATGAACAAAATGATTTACACCAACACAGAGGAAATTGAAAGGGCATTCAGAACAAAAGTACATGTAAGGAGCCCAACAGGAGGCAAAATTCCTTCTTCTGTTGAACAGCACCATTTTAGAGAACTACTGGAAGCTCACAAAGAAAGGGGCAGAAGGGAGAGAGGCAGCACTGCCAGAGTGAGCATGTGCTGCTGCATGCCCATGGGTCTGTGCTGACAGCAGCCTTCCAGCAAGCGTCGCGCTTGCTGCTGAGCAGAGAGCCCCTTGGGCATCCTTCCAGCGGGAAGTGGGAGTAGAAAAATAGTTACCGCTAATCACTGTAATAACACAATAATGATCCACAAAATTATCCTTTTCAATACCAGTGAGCAGTATTGAAAGCCATGCCCATGGGAAAGGGGAGATGCGAAGGAAGGTGAAAAGCAAAAGAGCAGTGGAAGAGAGATGAGAGCAGGTCAGAGCAGCACCAGTGGTATCACAGAGACTGCAGTAATGTCAGCTTCCCACAGCTTCTGTGTTACTGGAGAGTGGGTACATGTGGAACCCCAGTACTGCCAGGATATCAAAATACACTGCCAAACACTACTGCTGCCCTTCATTTATGCTCGTCGTGAGACATCATTAGGATCATTTATGGAAGTAGCGGTATCCAAACCCAATTTCAGGCAGAACTATTCTTCTCAAACAAAGCCACAGGCAAGAGACTGTTACAAGCTGGCAGAGCAGCTTTGACCAGTAATTATTTAGGGGCAAAAATGTGTGCATTTGTATGCAATGAGAAACATGCTAGGTTTCTGCTATGTGTATACAGCAGCAAGTTCCATGCGTGTTTCACTAGGGCAATGGACACATATATGCAGTATAGGAAGGACAGCTGCCTACACAGCATAATTCTGTGGAAAGGCAGACAAAGTACAGCTGAATAAACACGATAGTTAGACATGAAGAGGAGATATGCCATTTGTTACAGCATGAAAGGAAGCAACCTTAGTGTGAAGAGATTTAGAAGAGCAAGAAACACACAAAATCAGGTGGAAGTGGATGCACTTGTTCACATACAAAATGTGGGATAATTTAAATCCTTATACAATTACAGTACACATATGAGGGCAGGAATGAAATGCATTTTCCCCATGTAACTTCAGAGCACACACGCATGAGGACTTACACACACACACACGTATGTACACAGAAAAAATGAATGTGTGTCTTGCCCAGGTGTAAACACCGGAGTGAATACACACAATCTCAGGGAATAAGCATAGATGTCCACAGTGCACAAGGATGCAAGTGTGGTGTACAGAACTGGCACTGTGCATGGGGCTGAGAGGGAGGGTGTGCCAGTGCGCCTGGCGCATGCTCCAACTTCATCCTGGGCTTTTCTCCTTCCTGATTTAGTTTTTTTTTCTGCGGCAGAGCAGACTCCATGTCTACAGGGAAGGTGCTTAATGAGTCAAATCCAATCTCTCGAATGCCTTATCAGTTGTGGACAGGCCTGTTTCTGACAGCTGACCTTTCTCACTGCACGCTGCTGAAAAACCCATACACCACAAACAATTAACACAATGCTGAAAACACAAAGCTGAAGGAAGGGAGGATTCTAGATCACTATAGACAGCACTACATCAGAAGGAAGAGAGTGATGCTCATAAAAATGACAGAAAACATCTATATAAAGGTTTCATTCCACGTTATTTTGCCACGAACACCCTTTATTACCATCTTTACAGCTGGGCTGTAGCAAAGTTATGTGCAAAAACAAGGGTCATGTAAAACAAGAATGGAAAGCTTAGAGAACAGGGAACATTTTTGTGAAGTATATTACATTAAGCCCATGCACAAATAAATACATGTCTGAATAAATACATCCAAAACTGATATAAAAAGCAAAGTTTCTTGCTAGAAAGAAGAAATATACAGAGCAGAGGAAGTGAAGACAAGTATCAGCCTGTCCTCCTATACCTCTGCTGTCATGGGACTATTTCCTAAGAAAACACACATTAATGCATTTACTAAAAAACCTAAACTGAATATTTCCTGAATTAGAAACATCTAAAATAACAAAACTGTCAAATAGTTCCTTCAATATTGACAAGGAGACTCATCCCATGAAGAGTGCAACTCCAGTTCCAGTTAAGTAGGAGGTTGCTTCTTTTGGATGCACAAACACCTAAACATAAAGTGAACTGCCTAGCCAGTTCTTCAAGGGTTTTGTTGCTCAAAAAGGGGTCAGAAAAATGTGCATTTTTTTCAGCTCTGCTGCCAGGTCAGCATGAGACTTGGGCAAATATACATTGCATTTTCTGAAATCTCTCTTCACTATCAGAATTTTCTGCAATAGGTACATGACAGCAACATGCTTGAAGATCAAGACTAATGTATCTCATATTTCAGGAGCCAATCTTATGGGACACAGAATTCACATCCTAATTTGAATAAGGAGACATCTTTTGTGCGGTAGTCTCCCTGTATGTGCAAAAGAGCATTATTATCCCGTTTTTACTATTATTTAATGCAATAGCATAACCTCCAAAAAGAACACATTCTTCCATCTTAATGGAACTTTTTACTTGTTCAAAATAGGAGCTAGATGACACTGAGGAAAGTTCAGAAAAAAAGAAAAAAAAGTCACAGACAAAAGTTTGCTGAACAGTTCACAGAAAAAAAGTTTCCAGAAGCTCCAGAAGTCATCTGGATGCAGCATCTAATTCATCTAGACACCTGTGGAAAACTAAGCATGCTTTTGAAGATTTTGCATGCAACCCAGACAAAACTGACAGAGGAGTGGGTTAAAAGGTACAGAAAGTCATTTAAGGTCAGAGAGTAGGGGAAGCTCAACAGCAGTGCAAAGAATGTGTCAGTTTAGCGTCTCTGGCTGGTAGTGATGGTGAGGAACAGAAAAGGTATTCAGGCAAAAGTATTCCAGTTAACCACTGGAAGTACATAAGATCTCTTCAAACCTCATCAAACCAATAGATATTTCAAGAATAAATATTTCATCATAGTAGAGGATTTTTTCATTCAAGTGAAAACATTGTGTCATGATTGTAATTCTTTCTTAGCTATTCCCATGTGTTCTTTTCATATATACATATTATACCCATTTATTTCAATGCAATAAAAATATACTGTATATACTGTAATTACCTTTAAATACTTATCAGCTCATCTGTTTTCATAAATTTCTGAAATTATCTATGCTATTTGGAATAATAGATAACAGCTATTCTATCAGCTCATTCAAAATTAGTAACTTCATATCATTGAAATTACTTTTATATCTTTATGTGACAGCACTGAAAATGAGACCAGCTGCTTTCATTAGTTCAAGCTACTGGGTAGCATAATCTTATTAAAGCCTTGTACACATTATCAAGACAGTATATCAACTAAAAACAATTTAAAAAACCCAGCCAAAACAGTGCTTCCCTTCAGTACTATAATTCTGAACTCACTGGCCTTGATAAAAATAAGGAGCACTTTTATGGTAATCAGTGAGGGTATACTGCTGGATGTAAGACAGCGATCATGCTGGTGTCCGTGTTCATGTTATTTTTCCTAAGCCCGTTGCTAGAAGGTCAGAACTGATGTAATTCTTACTCTTACAAGCAAAGCCCAACTGTTATAAAAATTACTTTTCAAATCTCTCTGCAGGAGATGTGACACTGCCCTTGTGTTACAAATACTGTTTCTCTTTCAGTTCAGAAAGGTGCTGCCATTATTTTCCTGAAGATGAGTTCACCCTAGAGGGTCTTGACTTCTGTGGTTTTGAGGTTTGGGACCTGGCTTCTTTTTTAGTAGTAAGGACTCTCAAAGAGTCTTTAGATTCTTTTCTAAACACCAGGGGTATTTGTATATTTTTTAAGTATTTTCCAATTCCTGTTTTACTGAAGTGCTGTCCCCCTTTTTCCCACACATTAACAACTCCATTAACCCATGGACACCATTTTGGTACTGAAAGCTAATCAGAGATTTTGGGAAGTTAGGATGGCAGTTTTGCTCATGAACCATAGAGCAAACCCTTGTGTATCCCACGCACATGGCCAGCATGAAGGACTGTTGAAGCCCATGCTATGTGGAAAACATCACTGTGTTTAAAACACAAGACAATTGTGAAAGTGTACTCATCCAGTGTGTAACCTCAAGAGCCTCCAGATTAATTGTCTCTTGACAGCTCTCTGGTCAAATGTGCTTGTTCCAACAAAAAATAAGTGTTGGTTTTCCCTGTAACTTCTATGTCTGCCACTACTTTGTAGAATCCCAGAGAAGCTGAAATATTTCTACATGCTGTCTCTAGCAACAGAATTTTGTCAAAACAAGTTCTACTTCATAACTCTGCCTTCATAATGCCATGATCTATTATGGGGCTGCTGAAAAAGGACTGTTAGCAAAATTTGGCCTTCATATTGCAATTTTAAGAGCTTTCCGTTAAAGCTTATGTCAGAACAAGGTATAACTTATTTTCTCACAACTCTGTTGGCTCTGCAGAACTAAAAAAATAAGAGGGATGAAGTCATATAACATTATATTAATTCATATACTTGATGTATCTAGATATATATATATATGCAGTTTTATCATTACACACAGACAACTTGACACAAAAAAAAAAAAAGAAACTTAACTAAGTAATTTTTTCCCAATTTTACATAATTTTTTCTTGCTTGCCACTATACATCAATCCCACAAAGGGACTGAACAAAAGAGAACTGTATAACTTAACTAGTCTGGAAAGACAAAGAAGAGAACTCACAGTATTTAATATATACCAATACTGAAAGTTTTCTTACAAGTACCTGACAATTTGCAACATTAAACTTCACCATCTGCAGCCCACAGAGGATCACAATTGTTCCTGTTGTTGCCTGTACACTTTCTTGGAGCACCACTTCCCTGTTTCTTTGTCCTACAGATGAGCAGATTTCAAAATTCTGCAAATCACTTGGCTTGACCATACCATGATGTATAAATCATAAGACACAATTGTGCCCACCTCACCTGAGAATGTCTTCTTAAATGGCCTTCACAATGAATGCTAGTTAAAACAAGTTCTCAAGCTGCAGAGATAGCCACAGACAAATGTTAGTGCTATCCTCAATATTTCATATCATCTAGTAAAACAAGATTGTTGGCCCCAAAGATTCTGTTTCTTCATGGGGGTAAATTAAGAACTCATTTACAAGTTCTTACAAGGACTGCAGGAACTCCATAAGGTTCCTTCAGTTGTGGGTGGCTTATATATATGTGCTAAAATTGCTTCATCTGGCAGAACTGAGGCTGTTCAACCACAAAAGACAGAAATGCTCCTTGACAGGAACTGTAATCTCCCACCAGCTACAATTTCTGATAGTCATGCAAGCACCAGTCTGAACAGGCTGTGGTCAGCCCTGCTGATCCTTCAAGTGGTTACAGCCCTGCAGGCTTATAAACCTCCAGACTCCACCTGTCCCTGCTTTTTCACCTCTACAAAATAGAGCTCTGTCTACTGGTTGTAACAATTATTCTTTCCAGAGTAGAACATGCCTTGTATGTACAGCTCTGCATCAACATTCCATAACCACTGAGGACTAAAACACAGTTGGGACATGACCTTTCTTAGATGCAAGGGAGGTTTTAAAGGGACAGAAAGACATTACAGCAACGGGAAGCTTGGCTTCTATGCATCACGGAGTAACCCTGACTGAGAGGTGGGGCACTTGAGTCTCTGTGCACTAGGCAAGCACATGGAATACATCACATCAACTCCTTCATGGCAGCTGCCCACATGCATCATCTTACCCTTCAGTAAACACAAAGCAACTCATGCCTCAGTGTGAATACACTAGCCTAGCTTTGCTTTCCCTTAGAATGAAAAGAGTGTATGCGTTTGGTTTTTTAATAGGCAAATTCAGTCTAATTTGCTTCTGAGTGATTTGTTATTATGATAATAATCTAAGCCAGCTATCTCCCTTCCAGCACCGCCCACCTGGTATTATTTTAAATTCTTTCAGCATTTTGATTTTTCATTGAACTCTTCTCAGACTCTTCCACAGCTCCCTGAAAGTGCTAGAGACAAATAGACCCTTTCCTGGGTTGAACTTCAAATGTCAATGGCTCCAGCCCTCTATCACCTCCCTGGCTGCACCTACTACGAATCACTAACTCATAAGCACAATCCATAACCTGAAACATCTGAGTTTATCAGTTATTTTCCCACTTCTGCATCTGCCTGCCTGAGGTGTTAGGCTTCCATTGGGATCAACATACACCTCTGATAAAGGAATGTTCATTTGCTAACTACTCCATATTGATGTGTTTACACTGAACACTAGCACAGAGGGAGAGGGAATAACAGATTAAGGACCAGTTCAAGCAAGTTATTTTTATAATACTTAAAATATGCATGTGGTTACAAACAGACTTCATGTCTTTATTTCAATGGGAAAAATTACGAGAAGATTTATTTTTTTTTACCATCACAACATAGCAATCAGCTTTAAATGCAGATACACTGGAAATAAGTCATACTTTATGTTTCTGCTTGCTTCTAAGAAAGTAAAAATGCTTTTACACAGTGATGAATAAAAGCACAGATTATAAAATCAACAGATGACCACAAGAAAATATGTCCAGTTAGTATTAGAGCATCAACCTTACTGCAGATTTTGCCAGCCAGTTTGTTAGATCTTACTATCTCCTAGAGGTCTCTTAACTTTGCCTTCTGCTGACTAGTGTTTCTGTGGCCCACTTAGTGCACTGGGTTGCTTACTTTGAAGCAGTCACATGGCTCTGTGGGAGCACATCACTGAATGAGCAAGCTATAAATGGCACATACGTGATAAATGTGTATTGCAAAACAATCAGCATAACCCAGTCACTGATTGTCTTAGCAGAAGCCAGCAACTGAATTAACTATGGATGTTAAATTCCTCTCCAGAGCAACTTTTTGAGCCAGACAAAGCTCTGATGTATGCCCATTGACCATCTGTATGGCATTTCAATCAAAGATGGCTCTCTTAGCTTCAGAATCATCTCCAGAGTCTAAGTGTTTTCTGTTTAGACTGTTAACGATAGATAGGGAGCATGAAAAACAAAAGGTGAAAGGGGCAGAAGAACCTTTAGTGATGGAAGACATTTTAAAAGCCAGAACTAAGCTTGCCTTGTCCTCCTAAATATAAAGCCAGAGGAAGGGCTCCCTGTAGAAGACAGTCTCTTGTTTCACATGCAAGCACACACACAGCTGGCGCCTCCTCTCTGTGGTGGAGCACAGGGTGCCTCCAGAGCACCCCTCACTAAACTGACATTACTGTCACACTGCAGGTGGGCACTGCAGGGCAGGGCAGGGCAGGCACCCAGATATGGGGGATCCTACATGCACACAGGTACAGTTCTTACAAATGCATGCAAAGCTGCGTTTGTACCTACAAGTGGCATGTCTGCACATGCAAGTTCATGCACAATGACACATGTGCACTGGTTGCACAAGTGCTTTTGAACATGCATGTGTAAACAGTAGCAATATGTTTGCATGGGCTGGGCAGGGTTCTCTTCTCCCTCCCTCTTTTCTTCGTTGAATGGGAAAAGGCTGTCAGCAATTTCCTTCTGTCAGCAGCTGGGAGATACTTTTCTGCAGTTAGCTGCAATTTGTTTCAATTATGTGTATTAATCACAGCCTGCTCCTGATGGGATTTTTCATAAATGAAAAATTTTCAAAAATCAGAGCTTTTCTTTTTAACAAGCCGATTCCTCTCTCATGATGGCACTTAATGACTGCAGGTTTGTTGGGAGAGTGGGGGCAAAAAAAGAAAAAGAAAAAACAGGGGGAAAAAACCCCTTGAGACACTTCCATGTTTGCTTATTTCATTAATAAGCACCATGGCTCAAGAAGCTGGCAGGGCACTCAATTGAAATGGGGGTCAGTTCGCTGTCATTTCAACTGTGGAGAGAGAGAGTTCTGAATAGCCTTTATACATAAAAATCTCCTGGTTCAGAGAAGTGGTGGAATTACATCAATTAAGGATTTTTGGACTCCAGCTTGTTTTCTTTGAAACCTAAAGCAGAAATCACCTTCGTACTGTTTCAATATCTTACAGCAGGGATGAATTTTAAAGACACTGGAAAAAGTAATGTAAAACTGGGAAACTCATAGCTGCAGAAGAGCTGTTCCCAAAGTCTACTGGAACATAACCAAAGTATCAGTGAGGATGAATGTTATTTTACCACTCAACTGCAAATCAAGCTGTGGTGTCTCAAAGCTGCCTATTTCATATGTGAGTCCTAAGAGGACTTCTGAGAATCATGCACTACATTTGCAGTGAAGAAGGAAATAAAATCAGGTACTTAGGATATATGCTGATATTTTGGAAATTTTCTGCTTAAATAAGCTCCTCTGCAGAGATATGAGGGTGTACCAGGACATAAGCCAAAAGGATCTTCTTTCTCATTATCTGCTTTCCTCTACCAGTTATTATCTTACCTGCTACTGTATCAAAGATTCCCTCTGCTCTGATTTGTCACAAATCCCAGTGAGGGCTGACTAACTTGGAAAACTTAGGAGTCATTGTAGAGATTTTAGTCAGAGGTGTAAATATTTCTGGGAAACTGCTAGTATTCAAGCAACGGGCACTTACTCCACAGCCCTTGAATTTTAAATCAAAAATTATCCAAGTAACAAAAATGCAGATGATTTGCAAGTCACAATCAATGTATTTTAGCAAAGACTGGGTTAGAACAAGGCTGTGCTAGAATAACAAGGGCATCTGTAAGATTGGTACTGCTTAAAATTGTATTACAATGAGTCCTTTCAAAATTTGCTTTCAAAAAATCTGCTTAGCTAGATTTGCTCACTCCATCACACTTAGGGAAAAGAAGAATGATCCTATTCTAGGTCCATATGGCACAATGTGTATAATACATCACTTAGAGAATTTAGGTCTACTCCTACTTTAAGATTTAATGGCACAGACACCAGGTGGGTGTACAAAAAAAAAAAAAAATCCATCCAATATATCCCCTGTAATCATCATATCAACAGTGACAAAATCATTAGTGAAGATGTCCTTACAGTGGCAGAAAATACAACTTTACTAGTATTTTTCTTCATAAGGGTCCTAGCACACTAACAAAAGAAGTTATAAAGTATATCTGTATTCAAATGAGCTCTTTGCATAACTAGCTTAATGAAGTCATAAGTACAAGCAAGTCAAGTCAAAGAGGTTCTGCATCAGGCATGTTTTCCAGGATATTAACATGAGACAGGGATTGATGTGATGTGATTCTGGACATAGCTACAATGTTAGCTGCAGTAACCAGGGACTGGGCAGCTGCCAGAGCTCTACCACATCATGTGATTAAGAACTCTACTGCAAGATGGTGTACACTTTGTGGGATAAGATGATAGCTCCTCTACTCTACCCATCAAATGCTTGTCTAGGCCCTGATGATCTGTGAAGGTCATTCCCATGGATGCAGCTACACCCACATGACTATATGTCTATGAGAATTTCATGGTTCTTTGCAAGAAAATGTGGAGGAGATAGTCTGTACTGAAAAGAACATGCCTTTGCCTGCATGAACTGCACTACGGACAGCCCTTTTACTAATGGCAGAGCCTTTGAGTCCAAGCAATGAGTTTCACAGGTCTTGATTTCTTCCAGCTAAAAAGTAGGCACCTGAAAGTTTAATTGAAAGCTTTATTTGCATAGGGACAGGTCTTAAAATCCTGAGAGAGGAATCACTTGCTATCATGAGTGTCCCTTGTTCTCATCTCAGATTTGCACAAGCAGGACATTTGGAGAACCTAAACTCAGAGCAGTTACTAAGTGAAACTAGCCCTGAATAACTAAGATGTGAAAGAATCACAACATTAGGAATCGTTTAGAAACCAACACGAACCACAACCTAGATGCAATCTGCACAACCTCTGGGCACTCTGTGGTCAAACTCTGGTACCAAAAGAAGCAGTATCTCCCTTCCACTAGCACTTTCCTCTACATTTCCATCAAAAACTTCCATTATATTTTGTTCTATTTGCCAAATTAAAATACAACCCACAGAAATATGTTAGTAGAAGGCTCAACCAGAAAACTTCATCCTCACTAGAGTCATACTGACAGGCACACAGACAAAAGGGAGAAGAACTAGGAAGCACATGGGAAGTCTGAAAAGTGCAAAAAGCTTGGAGCTTCACAAAACCCTTGGGCTTCAGACACAGCAGTTTTCAACACCAGGAACAATAAATGAAGATAACATGAAAGAAAAAGCAAGAGGGAAAAGAGGTGGAGAAAGGAGAAAAGAAAGAAGGAATACAGAGAAATAGAGGAAAGCAAAAGGGACAAGTGGAGAAAACAGGCAGAAAAGGGACAGAAAGAGAAAAAGAAGAGGGAATGAGAGAAAGTGATAGACAGAAGGGGAGAGAAATCTCTGCTGGTACAGTAACAAATAAATCCCTGCAGCATGACAGGCGTCTGCTGAAGCATTTCATTTCCCCGCAGCATAATGGTGTGTTATTGCCCATTATCTGTTCTGTCAGTGCCAGAGTCGATATTAAATGAGGGGCAGCTGCATTTAGCTGCCATTTTTCAGCTGTCTCTCTGTTACCATGGAGACACTCTTGTTTTTTTGATGAACCTGGCTGTGAGCTGAGGGGTGCATGCGCATGAGGGGGAGGCAGGAGCACCACAGAGCAGTGGGAGCAAAGGACCAAGACAAACAGTGGAGGGACACAAGCAAGGGGAGGGCAGGTCCCTTGTACCCAAGCTCCACAGAGGCAGCCATTTCAAAAACCCACTTAATATGCGGAGGCGCCCACAGCCGAGCATACAGACATTGCTCTGGCTTTCACAGATCCTAGCAACTGCTCCTTCATCCCTCTTTTCCTTTCCCCACACCCTCTGTCCCATAATGATAACAATCCTCCCCTTCTTTCTGGTATCTCTGCAGCAACATCACTAAGACTGTTAGCAGAAATGATTAATTAAGCCTCTCAAAGACCATGTAGCAGGTTGATGAGCATTCATATTGCTAAAATACTAATCAAGAACATGAAGCTCAATGAGATTGGATTTGCCCCTCTTTCCCAATAAGACTTATGCAGCAAACTGCTGCCACACATGGGTGCTGAAATCTAGGTAACTTCACTCACCATTTTCCTGCTTCAAATATAAGGATGTTCCCTACAGGGAAGTGGGTGGAAGACATCTATGCAGCAAACTGGAATCAAATGAAAGAGATCTCATTTTCTTAACTTCTTAACACAAAGCTTCTTTAGAGGAAAGATGCACTGGGGTCTCCCTGCACCATTTTTTACCTAATGGTGGCAACTTCAAACCCTGCATCTAGCATAGATTTGATCTCTAACACTGTTGCCTTTAGACCCACAATCAGCATAGCTGCAGTTGCTGGGAGATCCCATCTCCTGTTCTCCAGTGGCATCTCAATCACCAGTATGAGAAAATTCTGCTTCAAGTGTTGACCACACAGCACCAGAACTAAGCAGTCCAGTTCCAGCAGCATTTTCAGTTTACTTGCATTACTATAAGCTGTTTATCTCTGCTTGAGGGCCTTGTTTTTCTGAATTGCTTGTAAAGGGTATTAGAAACATTGGAGACACTGACATGGTGAAAATCAACTAATAGGTTATATACCAACATTAACAAATGAAATGGAGCCAAGGTGTACTTGTAGACTTTGGAGCATGGTAGTTTGCAATTTTAAACTATTAGAACTCTCTCCAATATAACTTTCTCATTTAACTAGCAGTCTTCCACATTATTCTGAGCACAACTTAGGGGTTAGGTTATGCCCATGACCATTCCTAATGCCCAATTTTCATACAACCATCTTGTTCTACATGTCTGTGAGCACAGACAGACCATTCTGCAATGGCTGACCTCAGTGCCAGGAAACATTTCCACACATGCCCAGCTGATTAGTAGAGACAACCAGGCAATGCAGCTTGGAGACAGCCAGGACAGTACTTTGTGCAGTCCAAAACTGCAAGGGTAAAGGTCTTGCTGACACATCCTAGCTCTGTCCATCCTAACTCTCTCTCAAAGGGCTGATTTGCACAATTCTGCTTATCATGCAGCTTGGATGTACACACAGAATGATGGAGTCACAGCTCCACTGTAAGCCACTGAATACTTGAGCCATAGCTCTGCTGAGATATATCCTCCTAAACAGATAAATACAAAAAGAAGATGAATAATCCCGCTCAAGCTGACAAGGATAATGGGATGCCCAAGAAGTAAATCACAGCCTTAAGATACATACCAAGAGCACTTTTGGGGTCTCAAAATTCCCTAGCACTAAATGGGAATATTCTACTGCTACACTCTGAACTTGCAGAAAGCCTCACCTCTAGATCAGCTATCACAATACCAAAAGGAATTGTTTGGCATGTAATGTTTATGATTAAGGCTAAAGATGCCCAGAGGACATTTATTCCTCAAAGGTGAATTCATGATGCATATAATATGTTGTCAGACACTGAGAGCATTCAGCTCCTCACAAAGCAGCTTGCTCTTTAGATGATATCTACATTTGCCTTGAATTCTGACCTACAGCTTTCCAGTCCATCCTCAGCTTATGTTTCTCAAAGTACAAACCTTATACCTCCCTTAAACCTCTGTCTGTCCCTTTGCCCCAAACCTCCAGACTACAAAGCAACAAAGTCAAAAGTTCTGCTTTCAACTTTGCTAGGAAGTTGAAAGCAGAAGATTGTAAAGGTGCCCAGGCCCAACTATGGTTTGCAGCGGAGTGTCCAATCTCTTGCTGTTTAATCTCAATGCACTTTAAACAGAAGATACAGAAGTAACACCTAGAAACCTCAGCAACAGTGATTAGTCTTAACTTTTACTGCTTCCTTTTAGCTTAGAGCACCCTCTTTTCCATACCCCTGCTTTCCCAATGTTTTTCTTTGAATCATCTCATTTATTTGTTCAGGCTGTCCAGGATCACCTAACACATAAACTTCTCAACACTCAAACACTCAAGTAAGAAACTACTGTTTTAATAATTGTAAAAACTGCAGTACCTTCCAATGATCCACTACATTGTCTTCCAGGGACCTGCTAGTACAGACAATTTCGGTGCCTGACTGTAAAGCAGTCTTCTTCCTCTGTTCAATATACCTGCCTAGCTCTCCATGCTAAGAGACAGTAAAAACAAAGGATCCAAGTGTGTCATTGTATTAATACATAAGTCTTGATCTCCTAGTTGCAACGTACCCGTATCTTGTCTCATCACAGCCCCTTACTCTGATGTTTTTCCACTTTGGGCCTTCTAGAACTTGACAAAACATTTAAAAGCAGATTCTAAAGAAACTCCTCAAGTGACATTAGTTGGCACAGTGCTGTTGATCCTTCCCATGACTGACATCTGCTATCTTTCTCTATAGCGGTTACCTAGAACTGCTCTTCATGTACTTTTTCTTATCTTGCTGACCACTGGTTTCTTTAAAATTTCTGATTGTCCCACACTGATGAAAAAAGTTTTGCCTGAATTGCTTACATGCTATTCCTTCCTTTAGTTCTATCCACTTTCCTAACCTTTTGAATATGCAACTATCTTAAGCACCACAGAGTACCAGACTGACATTGGATCTGCAGGGCCTTTTTTCTCTGGGGGATGCCTCAGTTCAGAATTGTCTGATCAAAGTCATCTTTGTAGTCCAAGAGAATTTTGCACAGTAGTAGAAACAAACAGCAGATATACACAATTGAAGATATGAATGCTAATGAACTATTTAATCTGTTAGGTCAATGACACTAGTTTTGGGTTCAATGAGTCAGAGAAGAAAAAGGGAAGAAAGAAATACGCTCTAATATTAAGAGATTTTGCTTTAATGTAATCTCTGGTCAGCAAAGAGTATGACAAGAGCATTGACAGAGCAGTTTTTGAGAAAAAGGGGAAAGCAAGGGGGAAATTATCCTGCAGAGCTCTCACAAACAATTTTGTGGTCATTTCAAGGAGTTTCTAGACTTGTGCCAACTGCAATTGAAATTAGTTTATACAGCACGGATAAACTGGTTCCATAACCTGCCTAAACTGTCCATTTGAGTTAAGGAATACATTCAGAAGAGCAAGGGAATTTGAAATTAATTCCTCTGACCACACTCCCCACACCCAACAACTCTACTGGGCTGAGAAACAAAAAAAAAGACAACAAAGCTGTAAAAGAAACCTAACTGCTAGATGCTACAGAGAGTTCATATTTATTCAGTAACCATTTTTAATCAAAAGTATTGATTTCTAACTCAAGGATTCTTTGTGGAAAGCTTTCAGGCACACAAAACTAGCACTTAAATTTCAAGGAAAGAAAGAAAGATATATCTATCTTTGGATGTCTTTGCATCTTTATTTTCCCCACTCTCTTTTTCCAAAGAACAATACCCATCAGTTTTCTTCCTACAGCCTACTGTCTCAATTCAGTCAGTGAAAAATAGGTGTGTCATGTTTGGCTCTAATTATTTGCATTCATGTAGCACAAGGCAATATATCTGAGGATCAAATCCTCAGTGGCACAAAGGCTGACACAACAGTGTCCCTTTAGTTCCGGCATTAAGGGGCTAATGCTCCTGGTGATGGTATTCCTAAATCTGATTCCTACTACTGGTGAAGGAATGGAGCACATCACTCTGCCAACAGCAGTCTGCTTTTATGTGCATCAAAACAGGATCCAACTTCAAGTATTTCAATACTCCAACAGAAGCTGGAAGAGCTCAATTCATAAAAATACTGGTCCAAGGGGCCGAAATGTGAGAAGGTCAGAGCACAGTGTCACAGATAGCATTCTATAAAAATGTGGCCTCAGTTTTGACTACTCAGGAACAGATTTGAAACCTCAGCATCCCTGGTGCTGAGCACGCCTTATGCCTTGCCTGTTTGCAGGTCAAATCATTCAACTGCAGAGCTGGGAAAGAAGGGTGAATCTTCCAGATGCAACCTTTTGGCACTGAAGCCTCTCCTGTCCTACTCCATGTTGTCTCAGAAAGGGATACTGTGTTTTGCAGAGCACTAAAACACAGTCATGAGGAGTATATGGAATGAAGTGTACTTCCATGTCATAACAGACCTTATTAGCATAATTCCTAATTGTGACTGTTTAGAAGCCCCATAAGAGCAAGCATAATTATGTTTAACAGGCAAAGTGATAAAGAGACAAGTTAATTCTCCATCACCCTCCCCTTCCCAATTGCTACAAAATCCTTTTTCTTTCATCTGCCTCTGGGAAACAAGTACAAGTGAATGTATTCTACAAAACAAAAACAACAAAAAAACAAACAAAAACAAAAAAAAAAGCCATTTCTAGTGTGCCCAGGAATCTTCTACTTGTGACAACTTAACACTAGTTTCTTGAGTGGGACCTCTTACACACTTGTGAGTAGCAGCATAAAACAAAGGCAAAATTTGGAATGCCGCTAGAAGACAGTCTGAAAGAAAAGGCAAGGTGTAATTAAGCAGAGGGAAGTATTACAACACATTCCAGAATGGCACACTGTGAACTCATCATTTAGATACAAGTTTGCAATTTCCACCATGTTTAGTACCAACATAGAAAACAAAGCATTTAGTGCCTTATCGTGAAGCATCACTTCCTAACCTGCCCCTGAGATCTGAAGCACACATCAAGCAACATGGAGCCCATGTGGTGCAAAACTAGTCAGAGGACAATCTGGGGGGTGCAGAGCCAGGAGCACAAGCATTTCTTCAGTTGTGGCAGGAGAGGAGAGGCTTGCAATGGGGACTTGCCAAAAGTACAGTTCTGTTGGGGCTTATGGATAGAGGAAGCTCCTCTTTGCAGAATCCAATTCAATAATTATAAAGATAGTGGCCCTCACAAAAGCAGCTCCTTTTGGGTACAGTGGCCTATCTAGGATATTAGTGACTTACAAAAACATGCAGAAGACTTAGCAAAGGGAGTCTGTTTTATTAAGAAAAGAATGTCTAACGAGGACAAGTCAGGGTCTCGAGTACACCAAGACACTGGGCTGGGACTGCCCCCTCCCTCCCTGCTCTCTCCCAGTCTGTGTAGCTGCCTCTCTAGAGCCAGTGGGACATGCCCTGACTGACAAGGACCCTGTCCAGTCAGTCCAATGGCTTGCAGTCGCCACCAAGCTGTCAGCCCCCATGGTGATCTGATGCAGCAAAAGTTCTTTAGCTGCCAAGTGGTACCATCCACAGCAAATCCAGACCTGCTGACCTCACAAACATGAAATGATGCAGCTATTCCAGCTAGCAGCTTTAAAATATCCTTCTAATAAGCACTAGTTACATTCATTAGAGCCCAGGGATACCCCTCTCCTTTTGTCCTTTAACTCCTCTAAATCTTTGAAGAACATTTGTTTTCAAGCTAACTTGTTAATTAACTTCATCCTCTCCCACAGCTGTCAGCAGTTGAAGATTCAGATCAGGTCCAGAGCTGTCACCACAACACAAGGAAAAACACTGCTCTCCATTTAAACTGCATTTTACATAACTGGGATATTAGAGCAGCCAAAGGCTCTGGGGTTTAATTCAGACAGACTCTCAGGTGTGATTCTGTTTTTTGCTGCAGGTATTTTAATTTCCATTAAAGAGAGAAAAGGAACAGAATCTTACATGGTTTCATATGCATTTGTTTTGATTTTTATAGATGGCAAAAGTGCTATATTAATAGCACAGCAGGGGCTGCACTGAAACCAAAGATCTGGAAAATGAAATATTCTCAGTATTCGTTGTTTCAGTACTTGCAAATTCCAACAAGATGAGACTTCTATATGCTTATTGTGAAAGAGAAGAAATAGGCATGGATTAAAATAGATTTTTAAAAAATCACTATTTATTTACAGTACATAAAACAAATATACTTGCAAATTGTAAAAAGCATTACGCTTGGAGTCTTCAGAAATTCTAATGTATTGGAACAAAAAGTAGGCACACCCACATTAAACGCTCAAAGAAAAACTGGAAAAGACACTTTCAATCTGATATGCAACTGCTGAAGACAGACCAACCTGACACTGAGAGCAGAGCTCTGAAGACCTGAGTCATGAATCCAAATCTCAGACATCTGAGTTTTCACAAGATGTCTGTCATATCTCAAATCTGGCATGAACCTGATGTACAGATATGGTTAAATCTTGATCATCTTTTTCTTAAAGTTAGGAATCTGATACTGAGCAATTTAAAAGAGTTGTGAGATTAATTGCCTATAGCATTGCAGAGCAATAATATTGCCACTTAGTTTTGCCTAGCATTAAACAAAAACTCTTCAGAAAGCGCACACACACTTGTTGAGGTCTTAATTCCAGAAAGGAAAGCTAGCACATATCCAGAACAATCTGAGTCTTCAGTACCCCTCTCCCATTCCAGTCTTTACTCTGAGTAAATGAGCCTCATCTCAGCTAACCACAAAAAAAAAAAAAAAAAAAAAAAAAAAAAAAA
>VZUI01019714.1:0-15682 GCA_013401135.1 Cettia cetti | reverse complement strand
GGTGGGGTTCCATATTAACACAGTCCTGTGTATTCTTAGGAAAAGGGTGAAATATATCACCTCAGAGGGATTTGTGCAAGTCCATCCAGAACAGAACCTGGCTTATAGTGGATGGTTCAAACAACTTCATGCATCAGTGAAGTAAATGCAGTAATTAAATAGTGTAAACTGTTAAGAATTGTAACATTGGAGACATGGCAAACTGAAATTTTCTTTGCTAAACGTGATTATCCAATGGACTTAAGAAAGGAAGCAGACTCCCCACCTGCATTCTTCAGCATGTTTGGATAGTAATCTTCTTTAAATAATATGACAGGCTCTTTTTATAGTCCAGTGTCAGAGGATTATATTATTTTCAGAAAAAATTATGGAAGATTAGTAGAGGCATAGTTAATCATTCAAACTAGCTACAGGTTTCTTAGAAATATTCAGATTAATGAGTTCTACCTTTTGATCTTTCTTGCTGCAAATCCCTTTGGAATTGATGCCAATTAGGATTTAGTAACAACTTGGTTATGAACATGGACCGGTGTGTGCATATGTGTGGCATGTGTGTTCACACATTTACTCAAGTGGGTAGGTGTCAGTGCCCCTGGAAAGTGGCACATGGCCAGTTAGACCTGTTCTGTTGTCAACCAGTTTTGAAAGTGGACATCTCCACTTGGAGAGGAAATGGAGTAAGAAAGCAGGGAGAGTAATAAGCAAACAAAGGTTCTGCTTTATCATGCTCAAAGCTGTATATTGCTCATTGCCAGTCTGATGCTTTTAGGAGAATTAGATACAGCTTGTGTTTTACCTACAGTGAAGATGGAAACAGTATCAGGAAATGAGGTGACCTTGCTTACTCTTCACACTTTTGAGAAATGTTTGTCTTTTAAAAAAGGAAATGTGTTCCAGAACCAAATAAACTGCACCAGTCCAAGGCAACATCAAGCAAGAAACTTTGAGAGAAGCCACTGGCCCAGTGTAGAGCTTCACTCTGTGTGAAGGGGAAACAGGAGCTAATTAGAATTTTCTGATACTTCAGTTCTTGTACAGACATTTCTATGAGCCCACAGTGGTACCATTTCAAACCTCCTTGCAAAGAGGCCTACATTGACCAGTGTGTGTTGCTGAGTTTCTTAGCACAGTCACTAACTTGCCTGAATTGAAATGTGCAGTTGGTTTGCAGTGTAAAGACCAGTAAGAGCTGTTTTTCAGAATTGATAAGCATGAGTGGAACAGGAATAACACCAATTTCTCAGTCATGCCACCCACAGAAAAATGCAGTGTTTGATATGGTAGCACTTGTTTGAACTAAACTTCTTTACTTGTGTTTCTGAATGGCTGGAGGTTATTTTCTTCCTGGTGTCCAACAGTCCATGGCCTTTTCATGTGATACACTTGTAATGTACTAGTCTGAAGCTGCTTGTGTTGCAGATTTATGGATTGTTGATTAGATGTGATGTTGAGTTTCCTAGATCCAAGTAATTTTTAGAAAATTTCTTCTTTACCATTCTTTTGTCTCAAGGGAAAAGATGGATGCCATGAGCCTTGTTTCCCAAGCTACAGGAGCATCTGTAGACAAAGATGAGTGTCGGAGTGTGGATCAATACACCATGTTGTATTTCCAAAGTGTTATTCTTTGCCCTACTCACAGTCTCCTGTTTTCCTGAAAACTCAGTTCTGACTTTCAATGATTGAAATTTATTCTGTAGAAAAATTCTAGTTACAATACTATGAAACCTGACAAAAGCTTTTCTTGATTTCTTGTAAAATTCTGAGTGCATAGCAGTGTATCTATGTCTCAGTTGTTGTCAGCTTATGCTGAAAAATAGACTTTTCTGGTAGTCATCTTCTTTTCAGAGAAGAGCATTGCTTGTTTTTAAATTCAAAAACATGATCTGCTTGTGACAGGCATAACTGAGACCCTGGTTCCAGGTATGGTTCAGGCAAAGGAGGACCTTTACGTTATATTTGTATTTTCTCTTACAGCATAGGTGGAGAAGTAGCAAGAGGAAATGAAGGCAGCTACGTGGGGAAACATTTCCGCATGGGATTTATGACAATGCCTGCTCCTCAGGACAGACTGCCACACCCCTGCTCCAGTGGCTTCACTGTCAGATCCCAGTCTCTTCACTCAGTTGGAGGAACCGATGATGAAAGCAGCAGCTCTCGAAAGCAGCCGCCTCCAAAACCGAAGCGAGACCCCAGCACCAAACTGAGCACCTCATCTGAAACAGTCAACACTGGAACAACAAGCAAAAGTGGGAAACTACCAGACAGGACTGAAGGTAAACACTGTAATTCTTGGGAAAAAATTGGGTTGGTACACCAATCTCAGATTATCCTGCTGCACTTTAGAATTACCTGTGTGTTTCCCTATTTGTGTAACAGTGCCAACACGGGTATCCTAGACCACTCATGACTAAATGTTGGACCAACTATCCAACTCCTGTGGAAGGTTTTGCCTTTGACATTTGTCACAGGACTGCACCACTTAGATGGTCTGGATGTATACTGGAGAATGAGTTGAATCTATTCAAAGTGAAGGGGAAAAGAGATTGCTGCCAGTTGGAATGTAGGCTGATGTTATCTGCCCACCAGCCAAGGACCACCAACCATATCATTAGCATGGTGCAAAGCTGGAAAGGGTTCTCCTTAACAAAGGAGTGAAGAACAGAAATTAATAGAAAACTACTGCATGGCCTTGAAACTCCACATCAAGGAAATATCATCCAACAGTAAAAATTTTAGCCAGGATATATAATGGATTGCCCAAAGATTCTGTTTGTGTCTGAGCCTACATCTTCTCTTCCCATTCCTCCCAGTAACATTTCAGCCAGAGCAGCATTCAAAAGAGAATTAACAAATGGTTTCAATAAGGATATTGCTTCCTTACTGTGCACTGCTAAAGATGAGCTAACGCTGTAGGGATCATCTCCTTCCTTTATTCCATGCTGTAAATACATTCTGTGCAGCAGTAGGACCAGCTGTACTCTCTCCCAGGAGAGATCAGGATGACTCTGCTTCACAGTGTGAACTGTAGGAAGGAACCCATAAGGACAAATGGTTTTGATTAGTGCTGGTGTCTCCCACTGCTGTGTTATGTACCAGTTTTGACGTCCGATGCAGCATGTCGTCCTCCTTGTGTGCATCCCTTTGCTTGGTGTTGTGGCCAGAAATGCTTGTTAGCTACATTCATGCTATGACCCCCTTTAAGCAAATCTGATTTTAAAAAGTTGTCAATAACAAAAAAGGTGCCAATGAATGTGTAAATCATGGTGACACGTATGTCTATGATTGTGAAGTTGAACACAACTGCTGAACAAAGCTGTGGATTTATTTATGCTCGTGGTATTTTTTTGCATATGACATTTTTCATTACTTCCATAGCTTGTCTTCTTCAGGGACCATGACATCAACACAGACTAACATGACAAATGCAAGCATTGGGTATCTGTCCTTAACAAAAGCCGGTTTCCACAATTTTACTGGACCAAAGCCTACACAGAAACCATTTAACTCTGAGATTTAAGTTCTCATATCAGAAAGTCTTCCAAATTTTATTTTAATATCAAAAGAGAATGCATGGCACAAGATTCTTGGTCTGATGTGCTCTGAGGTGAAAGGCAGGAGCTCTTACTTTTCTCAAAACTTCTTTTTAAAAATACATTTAAAAGTATTTTTATAATTTTCTAATACATTTTCTAGCAGTCTTTCTCCCTGAATCTGTCCAACTAGAATAACCAAAACTAGATGAAGTTTGTTTTGCAGACAGTGTAGTAGGGAGGGTTTAATGTTTTCTGACTTGTTTAATGACTATTCCTGCAAGTGTGGTTTGCACACAGTACATGGTGCTGTTCAGAATAGCTGACCTCTGCACTATCTCTAGGATGATCAGGGGTGAAGTCTGTTTTAAATCCGTATCCCAGCCCTTTTCCTCATTCACTGAGAAGCAAGAGAACTTGACAGACTTGAAGTAGTTATAATAGCAATGATAATGATAATTGAAATACATCTGAGTATTTTGCCTGCCTCACAGAAGTTATGGCAGACTCCTTAAGCAGCCTTTGTCCTCACAGAATTAGGTTTTCTTCAGCATTATTGTCATTCTGGAAGGTTCTGAAAACTTGGTTTCCTTTCCCTCATCTACTTCTGCCCTCTGATATTTGAATCCAAGGAAGGAATATGTAATCATATCCTTTCTGACAGATTTCAAAGTTTGAAATTGGTTGACATTTCTGTTTCCAAAGACACTTCTCCTCCACTCCGTGCAGGCTGAGCTTGATCTGTCCCATCACATGAGGTTGTGAGTGACATGTGTGGCACTGTAGCCTTGTTCACTCTGGTTCATCTGTATGACAATGAGTCATATGTATGACCAGAGTCCAAGTATTGCAGAACACCTTGGATTCTCATTATTGCAATCAAGAGCTGAATATTCATAGCAAGATCTCAGGAAAGAACTGATGAATGAGCAATACTCCATCACTAGCATAGAAGATAATACCTAAATGTTACCTTTCAGTGGGAATAAATGCCTTCATGGAATGTTAAGAATCTCTGTGATGTTTAATGTATGACATAAATTATGTTCATTCTGCTGCTTAGCATGTAGAGCAGCAATGGACACTTTCAGTCAAAAATGAAGAAGTTCCTGGAGGTTTTCACTTGATAGAACCCTTTAATCACACTGTTGTTTTTGTGTGTTCAGAATGCCTGCCCTGGTCCTATATATACTGGGGTTTCACCAAAGAGTTTAATACATAGAAAATCAGATTGTAGGGGGTTTTTTTTTGTTTGGTTTGGCTTTTTTTTTAAGGGACCAGACAATTTTTTAACACAGATATACTCAAGGGTGGTACAAGATGGTGTTTAGATGAACAGAGGGGATTTCTAAGATGCTTTGCTCTCACTAGGAGAGACTTTGTCACCTGTGCACTCCAAGGTAACATTTGTTTTGATGAATTTTCACAGTAATCTGGATAATATAGGAATGTTTTAATATAAAAACTACAGTCATACAAAGATGAGCAGAACAGATGGAATTCAAAGTTCATTACCTGCAGTATTGTTTGATACAAATATTAGGCAAGCTTTGTCACTGAATATGAAATTATTACTGTTGCTCTAAAATTAATTCCCAGAAAATTTAGTATCTGAGATTTTGATCAAAGAATCCTGTGAAACTCTGATTCTACTAGTCTTGTTATCTATGTAGCTGTTCTCATTCTAGTAACAAATTTTGAATTCAATATATTGTAAGTCTTCATCTTCCCAGTTTCAGGTGAGAAATCCCATAGGATATAATATTCATGTTTTCTTTTTGATGTCTTTGGAATCTTAGGTCCAAGAACAGGCAGGTTTAACTTTCAGTCACTGTTGTCTATTTTGTAATCAAATATTTATATGTGCATGTGTCTCACACATTTGCGTGTACTTGTGGTATTTGCAGGCTGAATGACTACAGCCTTTTCTAGGAACTATGGAAAATAATGATGAAAAACCCTATTGTTTCTACATCAACTACCATGGAATCTCTACAAAGGAGTTTTCACAAAATTTTTCCCAGCTCAATTTTTTTTATGGCTGTGCAGAAAAATTCAGACTATAATGTCTATTGTCTGATCCTGTGGCTAATTTGAAAGGAATTTGCTACATTTTCTAGACAACCAGGGACTGCTTCATCACTCATTTTTATTAAACGTGTTTACTTTTCGCTTCTTGATAGTGATCCTGTTTATATAAACAAAAGCAGTAACTGATAGTAACTTTGGTCTCTTTTTGATCATGATGAAATCAAAATATTGAATCCATCCCATCATAATATCTGCCATAACATTAGGTTGGTTTGAATATATCTGACTTTGCTGCAGAAGAAATTTGGTCATGAGCTTGAAGGACCTTTTCCTCCTGAAGCACAAATAGCAGCAGTAACACCCACACTGGTTCTGTGCACTTTTCCTGTCAGTGCTCTGGCTTCCATATTTGAGGGAGTGTGAGAACCTTCCCTTGAGCTGCAGTGACACATCTTGTCCCTGTCTCGATGTGCAGCACTACTGGGTTTGTTATGTTCATCCCAGCCTACCTTGGCTCTGCCTGAAAGAGCCCTCTCCAGCCTGAAGGCATCCTTCTCCTTAACATGACTTTAGCTTTGTTGCTGTGTTTCCACACTGTGTCCCTTCTTGTGCTTTAATATTCCATTTTTCTACTCTTCTGGCTGCCTCTCACATGCACCCACTGAACGCCTTCCACCCAATGCATTTCTCCTCCGTGACAGATTTCTAGAAAGTGTTTTTTAAAAATGTGGGTTGTCTTTTCTTCAGAGTTTTCAAACTCTGGTAGGAACAGCAAACAAATGGAGCTGTGCCCCATGCATCACACATTGGAAGTGAGAAGTGAACTGAAAAGGGTAATTTAAAAAAACATTTCAGCATGGAAGGCATATCTAATCTTGATCCTGAAAGACTCTTTATTGAGAAAATGCAGGAGTGTAATTAATTGATTTGCTCAGTGCTTGATCTCACAGAAAAAGGAAGTAATAAAACAGTATAATTGGCTGATGTAACCAGCCCCAAGCAGTGTTTTTTGATATGATCACTGCATGTCTACAGGAAAGGTTTACAGATGTGCTGCAGTTCAAATAGAAACGAAAAGATATGAGTGAACTGCATTTTGAAGGTCAACTTTTTGTTAAAATTCTGCTTAGTGATATGGAGTACTATATTATGTAAAGAAATACACATGAACTATATAACTGAATTATAAAATTTATTTTATGTCTGCAGAATATGCACGTGTGTAATGGAAATGCAGGTTCTACATACTTGCATGTACATACAAACATGTGCACACAGATACCAGTTAAAACTCAGAATAGCATTTTCAAAATGCTATTCGTGATTGCAATTCTGCTGCTGCCAGAGCCAAAGGAAAATTTACCTCTGATGTGAGAAAATACTTGCAGGGGACCCACCTCTAGAACCCACTCAATTTGTTTAGTGTTTTCCAAGTGTCTTGGGAAAGAAGATATCCTTCTTGCTGCTGCCTTCCAAGCCCTTGCAGTGAGCTCAGCAATTTCTAAAGGTGGGCAGCTTGTAAGGAAAATTTTTCTCAAGAGAAAAGCAATTACAGTTACTGTAACTGGGCTTGCAGTCCAACTGGTCTCTCTCATAAATCTAGTTTTCTGTCAGCTAGACTGGTGACTCTTCATTGTAAATTTAAACTTTTGCTGCTCTCATTAAGCAGAGTTTGGATTAAAGGGATTTAGCACTTTTTCTGGTTTTACATAGAGCTGGTTTCCTTATATTTCCTACCTTAGTGAATAATGTCTTTAACCTGAACTTTGAAATAGCGTCCTCTGTGGTAAGGAAGTGTCCTTCCTTATAGCCAGATTTTATTTCCAGATCTTTTCGTCCATGCCTACCAAAGGAAGAAATCTCATTAATGAGCCCTGTTCAGACCTAACAAGAGGAAAGGGACTGACAGATGAGTTCTGGTGGGTTGACCTGTGGGCAGTTTAAGATGCTCCTGCTCTGGGCTATGTGCTTGGCCTCATGCTGAGATGACAGCTCGGCACAATGCAGTGTTTTAGGGACGTGTCTTTGAGGCACGAGTGCTGCAGCAGCCCGTGACAGGAGCTGTGGCAGAGGAGTGGGGAGGCAGGCCTGGCGAGAAGCAGCCTGCAGAGCAGTCTGTCAGAGCTTGTGCAGCCAGCAGACTTGTGCCATGGCTCTTGCAAGGAGCGCCCTTGCAGTGAGGGCCACTTGTCAGTGTGGCGTGCAGTGCTGCTGCAGTGCCAGGATGTGGGCCTGGGAGCAGGAAGGGCAGCGTGGCAGAGCAGCATAAGGGTGTGCTGCCTCCTGAGCTCCAGGACATCCTCCCAGGGAAGGGGTCCTCAGCCAGGTGCTTAGTTGGAGCTGCAGTGGGTCATTGTGCCTGGGAGGCCTCAGTGCTTGCACACTGTCCACTGTGTATTTTACACAGCTCATTTTCCTCTTTCCTGCAGCCTGCACTGTGTTTTGAGCACAGTGTTTTTCCCTGTGGAAGCTTGGTTCATATTAGCTATGTAGGTATAATGTGAGCTTGTATTGAGCTGTGTGTAGAGCAAAGTGTTTTCCTTCACATACATTATCTGATTCTTGATCTCAGTGCTGTCTTACTCATAATTGTTTGGATGCTGCACTGTATCCCTTGCAGCCTGTGAGGCTTGAGAGAGCTTTACTTGAATCTGTGCACGTTGGGAGGAGGGCTGGCACTGATGAAAGGAAAAGTCAAAGCCAGCAAAGTCAGAAATCACAGGCTTTGTTGTCAGTAGAGTGAGGTGAAGTTGGCTTTCAACTACCATGTCTGCCCTGTGAGTCCAGCTGGCATGGGGATGCATATGGTGCCTTCAGCAGTGTTAGAGCCATGCAGCTCCTAATGGAGCCCTGGCATGCCTTTCCCACTGCTCAGCCCTTCCCCTCACAGCCTGCAGGCTGTCCCAGGGATTGGAAGGGTGGAGGGCAGCACTGGCCTGTGTTGGGGCCTGTGTTGGGACTCTGCCCAGCAGCTTGTTCCCACTGACCTGCATTCAAGCAGGTAGGACATGGTAAACGTTGGTCTGTTCTCTAATATTTAATAGCTTAGAGACTTTCAAGGCTTTGCTTTTGGGGGTGTTGGTTGTGGGAGTAGTTTTTCAGTGCTTTGGGATTTTTTTTTCTCTGCTTTTTCTGTGGTGTCAGTTTTCAGATTGGAGCTTCCAAAGCTGGTTTAATTCCCTGTATCACCTGCTCCAGCCCTTCATCTTTCCAGGTCTATTTCCTCATCCCTCAGATAAGCAAGGGCTACGGGAAAGGAGGGAATGAACATAGTTCTTATAGCTGTTATTTATTTCTCTGCAGAGCAATGAATACAATGTGATTTTTGGAGGGATTTATAAACAAGTTTTGAAGCCACAGAGGGAATATGTTCTTACCCTCAAGGCACATATGCATGCTCATTAACGTTAATAGAAGCTGCAAGCATTGAAAAGAAAATAGACAGGCAGTGGTAGAAGACACAAAACTCTGTTACCCACTGGGGAACCACACAGTGCCCAGGACTTGGCAGTGGGTACTTCAGCCGTGTCTATCCTGTGTACTTAGGGAGTTTTTTTATTCTTCTTAATTTAACAAAGTTGCTTTATATACTCCTCCTCACTCTTTTCATGATAGGATGTTGCTCATTTGCTGCACCTGGGTTAAAAAAGCCCAAAATTAATTGTGCAGCACCCCTGCAATACAGCTATTGCTCTGCTCTCAAGGGTGATGGAAGCCATGATGTTCTTGATAATGGAAAAGCTTTAATAATGTGAGTTCAGGGAATGTTTTGCTGATTTACCAGATTAACTGCAAATGCAGCCAGTCCAGGAGGGGCTGCCTGCCTTCATCTGAGGCCAGCAAACTCTGCTAAACAATTGTGACTTCTGCTGTGAGCATGTGGGCTTTTCTGCACTCTCAGTTCAGAGCCCCAGTGCTCCAGGGCTCGGGAGAGTTTATAAGCTTGGTCACAATCCCAGCTCCAAACTGCTGGTGAATTCTCATCATTCTGCCCTGGGATTAGCTGGACCATCTCAGACCTCAGAGCAGTGTTGTGCATAACACAGACACACTGTGTGGGAGATTTTCTCAGACTGCTGTCCTCTGACTGCACAGGTCACTGTAGCCTCTGGACATGCCAACAAGGCAAGGAAATGTGAGCCACTTTTCATGCCTGAGATCTAGGACAGAGTATTAGTACAGGTTTCACATCATATGAAAGTCACTAGGCTGCTTTTAGATCCAACCCACTCCTGGAAGTATTTCAGATGTGATCTTTGAGGTGTCTGAATCAATAATCTCTGCCAGAAAGACCAGAATGAAGAGGGAGTCTCCGAAGAAAGCTCGAGTGTGGGTGGTCTTGCTCACTGCATGGCTAATTTCTGCCTTGATAGACAGATACTATGTTCCTGTAAGGTTATAATATCAATAAACCTATTCATTGTCAGCAGCTCACTGTAAGTCATCACATTTGTGACTTTGTTTCATTTTTTGTTTTGTTTATACCTCAGGGGACCATAATACTGAAATATTATGAACTGAAATACTATGAAATACTGGATTCTTGCATTATTTTGCTTCACTGAGTGGCTCTGAAGTCAAGGCCAGAAGAGGAGGGGAGGAGAAATCCAGGTTAATTCTCTTGCCTTATTTTGACAGCACATCACAAATTGTTAAGCAAAATGAAATGCCTCTGAAACTGCAAAAATAACAATCTGAGAATACTGCTACTACACTTCTGTTTTGCATACTATCTTTGGCATGTTTTTCTGTTAAAGGCATTGTGGACAAATGAGTAAAGGTTTGAGGGATCAGACTGAAATCCTAAAGCCCCTGTTTACGCTCAGAGCTGTTCTGTGATAATAGATGTGTTTGGCAAAATTCATTGAATTAAAGAAAAAAACACAAAACAGCTGCACATTTTATAATACAGCAAGTACATTGAATTTCCACCTCTTTGTCTTTACCTTATTTTTAACTGGTGCCCTAATTCTCTTCTCACTTTAACAACCAAACAAGACAAATCCTCATACAGTGAAGCATGACTGAGCTCTCAAAACATTTTGTGCCCCCTGCACTCACATTGGCTTTACTGGGAATGCACAGTGCTTGCAGAATCACATCCCAAGAGATTCAAGTCTAGCTCCAGGTGAGATCCTGTCATGGCCAGCCTCTGCTTCGTTGGTAGTTTCTTTCTAATGACTGTTGGAATATAGTAATCTTGGTTGGTGCACTGGTCTGCTGCTTTCATCCTTTCCATTTGGCTTAATGCTGAATGACATCAAGCAACATATGCCTGACATGCTGCAACTGTGCTTGGCACTTCAGGCTCGTCCGTCTGTCCGTCCGTGTGCAAACGCTGCCGTGCTGGGGTAACGTGCTGACAGCTCCACACAGCACAGCAGCCTTCTTGCAGTGCCATCAGCTTGCCTGGAGGCCACAGAGTACCAGCCTGAGCTTTTCACAGATGCAAGAGGGGCAAATATAAAGCAATGCCTGTGTAGTTTTGGTGCTGATTTTAATGGTTGTAACTTTAAACCGCTGGCATGTCAGATGAGAAGCACATTCCCAAAGCCTGATGTGGTTTGTAGCTGGCTGCTAGTTCAGGGTGAAGAAAGGTTGAGAAGTGGGCAGTAAAAAGCTGGAGCATGGTGTACTTGGCATCAGCAAGGGCTTAATATCCATTTCTAGTACAGTGGTATAATATTTGCATGGCATCCATAATTTCTCTGAGATAATCATAAATAATATTCTACCTTCAAAGTCACAACCCTCTTGCATATAATGATTGAAAAATTATGTCTCCCCTTATGCTTAGTGGTAAAACCAATTCTACAAGTACAGGACTCTCTGAGCATAAACATGCCTGGAAAAACCAGCAGTATTACCTTTGTGTTGTTGTCCCTAACAGTGCTAAGGAGACTGCTGACATTCTCCCCCCATGTGTGAATACAAATGGAGTTATTTCCTATTTCCTCTTGGTAGAATACCAAAGGATGGACTGGCTACAAACCTTGCCTTAGAATCACAGGGGTGGTGCCAGAAGTCTCAGTTTCAATGGAGTTGGGGTTTTGCTTATGACAATGGAAGTCTATTAATATTTGAATTTTGGTGAATAGGGTGGTAAGTAACCTTTTGATTAAAAGAAAAAAAAAAAAAATCCACAACCAGAAAAGCAAACATACCAAAGTGTGCCAGGCAGAAACTTGAAGCTCTAGGACAAGTGTGGATGCAAAAGTTTGATAATATGTCTAGCCTACTTATTTTCTTAGTTATGAGTGTTTGCAAGCAAAAGCATGAAAATTCAAAATATTCTATGATTCTGAATTTCTGATAAAGGTGAAATAATTTTTACTGGTGGTGAGGCCAAATATCTGCAGTGACTCATTGTCATATGATCCCAGTTCTGCAAATGCATCCTTGCATGTCAGTAAGTGTTATGCCAAATGGAGACTTCTGTAAAATAATACTAAGCATCATCTCCCAGGGGTGTAAGTGGAGGGACAGCCACTGGCTCAGATGACCTTGAGTTTCACTTGTCCCTCAGTATCACAGATTCCTCCTTTTAAACACAGAGATAGTGACGAAATCTTTGTTTAGTGAGGTAATTTGCAATCAGCTAATGATTAGAATGTTTCTGCTCACATTGACCTCTTGAGCTGATGGGACACTGCTTTTGTGAGCAGCACTGTAGATGGAGGCTTTTGAGTGGAGAAGGGAATATGTGAAAAACGCTGACCTTGCTAATGTGAAATTGCACAGACATGGCAGGGTTTCATTTGTGAACTCAGGACAGTCACTGTAGAAACCAAGACTTCAAGCAGCCACTCAGTGTAGGAACTGCTCAAGTTCCTTTTCTCAGCTTCCTGTTGGTATCACTGTTGTTGCAGAGTGTGAAAAAGTATGGCAAAATCTGAGCTGCCATTATAGTGCAGCTCTGAAATGCTGAATGCCATGGATTTACAGAACAGACAGTCCCTACAGAGCTCAGGCTGTTCTGAGCTGTGCTCTGCCATAGACTTTCCCACCTCAGTGGTGGGGATGAATTCCTGCAAAGAGCTTTGCTTCTGAAAAACAACAAAATGAAACAGGCTATAAACACTAGGTTATAGCAATGACCTCTGCTTTCCCCTTCCTTTCTCTGCTCTATCTTTGCCTTTTCATCCTCAATCTTGCTTCTGGGGTAGAACAATGAGGTCAAGCCTGACACTGGAAACAGGAGATGCTTCTAAATCTTGTTTGGAACTGCACAAAACACTATCAGAATTGCACTGTCCACTGCAGTCATACCAGGTGAATTTATGGGGATTAGGCCCAGCTGCTTGACCCTTGTAGATCAACACTATTACAGGCTCTACTAGCTTCACTATACTATCTGCAAATAAATGCAGGATGAAATGATAGATCCCAGGCACACAGAGAAGCTCTGAGCTTGAGGCAGCTGATAAAGTGTGGTTTGTCTGTAATTTTGTCAACACTTTATTTAGAGTTGAGGAGAGAGGAGTCACCCCTATAGAGATAGAAGTAAAATTAATAGCTGGGAGGCATTTTTCCTAAAGCTGCTTACTGTGAGTATTTCATACCACTCAGCCTCTGACCATAGTGCAGTTGCTGTTACATTTCCAGGCACTGCTGCCTGCCTGTGAGCTGCTCTGGCAGTGTTCTGTCCACTTCAGCTGTCATCATATTCACCCAAAAATGTTCAGAGACAACTTACAGGAACTGCTTCTGCAGGGTCACCTTGTGGCCTTTTGGTAAAGGAAAGAGTGCCCCTTTCACTGAACTCTTGTTCCCTGTGGCTCATTTGCTTTCTGATGCTCCTGCTGTGGTGACTCATCTGACCCTGGCCGTCAACCTCGTGCTTTGCTTTGAAATGTGAGCTCAGTGGTGGCGGAAGGACCTGCTGGATGTGACAGCCAGTGGCAGCTTTGTACAACTGCCTCAAGGAAAGGACTGTATAGAGCCCACTGAACTTCTGGAGGAGATGGGGTTGCTGAAATCTGTTGGTTCCTTGTTGCTGGTGCAGGTGCCAAGGAAGCACAGGAGCCTCTGTGGGGCTGCTGTGCCTGTGGAATAGCTGTACACAACACATCTCGTGTTGACGTCCCCATGAGCTTAGTACCACTTTGGTAGGCCTGTCAGTTTGATTTAATGGGCTGCAATTATTTTAGAAGCTTGGCAAACAGATTGTTACTTATATAAGCAAATAATGCATTTGACCTACTTATGATAGCTGTAAATAGGAGATAGGCATTGCTTAGGATCTGAAAAATGAGGAGTCTCATATCTGTGGATAAATTATTCAAGTCTTTACATATAGTAATTGCTAGTGTTCTGGTCTGGTTGTTTGTGAACCAAAGCAACAAATCAAGTGAGCAAATACAGACTATTTTTCAGGATAAATAAAGTAGGTAAGTTAAACTTACTGTTTCATTTAGCATTTGCTCTTGCTCTAGCTTGATCTCCTTCTTTACCATTTCTCCATTAAATAATGTTGGAGTCCACTATTTGGATGCATGTCCTGGTTTTAGAAATCCCACAGAGCCAGGAAGTCTTGCAGAGACTTGTTTCATTCAGTGTCTCTGTGAGCACTGGGTCAGAGAGCTGGTGTGCTGTACCTTCTCCAAAAGTTTAGCAAATGATTTCCCACATTGTGGCCCTCAGCTGTCACAGCCAGTAATCGATAGCAGTGCTGTTCCTGTGAAGCCAGGAGCTGCTTTCAGGCTGGAGTCTGCCTCTGTTTACAGGAGCATCGACAGATCATACCACAGAGGCTTCCAGTGCCTTTGGGCAGCAGGTAACAGGAATAAGCAACTCAGCCCTCAATGCTCACTGCTGTCCTTGTGTCCTCTACACACCAAGCTCATGTGGTGTAGGTGTCTAAGGCATGTCTTGATGGGACTTAACTTTTCACACACCATTAGAAGATTCCCTTTCTGGACACAGGAGAGATTTTTTTTCTTTCTACAGGCCAGCAGAAATGCTGCTGTGCTTGCAGCCATCCCATGGCACTGCCTGTAGAAACTCAGAGTATCACCATGTATCACCATCCTGTGTGTGATAGTCAGGGAATAGCTACAGAGCAGCTGCAGAGAGGGAGAAGGGACAGCTACTGCAGGGTGTGCAGGCAGCATGAGAACTGCACCACAACAAAAAAACTGGTTTTGGGTGGTGGGGAAGGCTGGTATCACCTGTTGCTCTCCCTGTGAAGTGCAGTCTGTCTGTGGGGAGCTGTAAGAATAGAGCAATAGCAGTTAATTCACAGAAAACCAGCAAACTCTTCAGGTTTCATTTTCAAGACTCCATAAATGGTGCTATAAACTAGAAGGGCTTTACTGATGTTTCTGCTCTGTGGCTGTTTTACTGTTCTGTGAGCATGTTTAACCCCCAGTACTCCAGCTCTGTATAGGTTCCTCCATGAGAGATGCCAACAAACAAGCACATAGATTTTGTAAATTAATTTGTCTGCATGCATGATTCAATTGTTTTGTTTGCACATTCTTCACTATCACATGCTTGTGATAATTTCCATACCAATTTGCCTTTCTCTAGACTTCCTTCAGAGTATATAGAGTTACAGAAATTTTTATTGGCACTGTAACACTGGTTGCAAAACCTGTTTTGCATATTGCAGACTTCAGAATGAACCAGAACTTTGAAAATACTTGTTACATGTGTGGGCAGCATGAGGCTCTTTCCCCAGTAATTCTCCTACCTCTCTGTCCTTAGAGCCTCTTCCACTGGAACTTCTATAACTTTAACCCTTGTAATGTCAGAGATCTGGCACCTTGTGTCTGGTCATATTAGCTCAAGGATATTTTTCTAGTGGGGTACTCAAAGAATAATCAAAAAGAAGTTACTGTGAGATTTTTGTTTGCCTTCATTTGCACTCAGTTTTCCTGTAAAAGGAGGATGATTCATATTGACTATTCTTTCTTTAGTTATCTAAAGTCTTGCTTTTTCTGCCTTCCCAGGCCTGTGCCAACTGACAATAACTTTTAGCCTCAGTGAATAGTACAGAACAGCTTGATTACAAATAATTTGTAATTATTTCCCGAATACCCATTTCTTTCTTTCTTTCTTTCTTTCTTTCTTTCTTTCTTTCTTTCTTTCTTTCTTTCTTTCTTTCTTTCTTTCTTTCT
>VZUI01019700.1:0-10896 GCA_013401135.1 Cettia cetti | reverse complement strand
GGGGGGTTTTGGGGTGGGTTTGGAACCCACAGGGGGTTTTGGGGTGCGTTTGGAGCCCACAGGGGGTTTTGGGGTGGGTTTGGAAGCCACAGGGGGTTTTGGGGTGAGGTTGGAGCCCACGGGGGGTTTTGGGGTGGGGTTGGAACCCACAGGGGGTTTTGGGGTGGGTTTGGAACCCACAGGGGGTTTTGGGGTGGGGTTGGAGCCCACGGGGGGTTTTGGGGTGGGGTTGGAGCCCACGGGGGGTTTTGGGGTGAGGTTGGAGCCCACGGGGGGTTTGGGGGTGGGGTTGGGGCGGGTTTGGGCTCTCCTTGCCCCCCAGCCCTGTTTTAGGGCTGCTGCTGCTCTGCTTTCCCCCCTGAGGCTCTGAGGAGCTGCCGGGAGTTGCCGTGGTGGGCTCGGGGTGGCAATGTTGGGATTTTCCCGGCTGGTGCTGCTTTTCCTGCCGTTTCCAAGGCAACTGGGGGCTCACAGGGCCACAGAGACACCCACGGGGCCCTTCCCCGAGTCCTGCCCCCCTGGGACACAGGGACACCTCCAGGGACATTTCCCCCCTGCTGGAATGCTCCCAGAGCCCCTCCTTGCAGGCTGGCAAATCCTCCCAGTTTTGGATCCCCCCATCCCTTGCTGGGAGGGGAGTGAGGCTGCAAAAAACCTCCCAAAACCCCAGGGATTTTAAACCAAAAATGGGAAAAAATAGTGAGGCTTTGGTGCTTTCTGAAAATCAGTTGTTTTGTGTGGGTTTTTTTCCCCTTTGAAGGCTTTTCAGCTGTTTTCCTTGGGGTTTATGGGATTAACGGGGTTTAAAATTATGGCATTAGCTGTAATGTACAATAATCTGCAAGGCAGGAATGTTCCCGTGGAATTTTGGGGTTCCTGGAGCTTTGGGGCCTGTCCATGCAGGTGTTGTGCTGGTTTTGGGGCACAGAAAGAGGGGAGGGGGCATTGCTGGGAGCCTGACCCTGCCCAGCTCTGGGGGATTAATGGGGTTTGGTTCTCAGGATTTGCTGAGCCCCAGCCTTTGGGAGCAGCTTTTTGCCCTCCTTGGTAAAATCCCATCCCAGCTGCTGGGGATTGGGATCTTTTCCCTTGCTCTGCACTCATCAATCCAGAACTTTCCGTGCTGGCTGCCCCAGGAACAGCAGCTCTGGCTCCGTGGTGGGAACACCGGTGCTGGCTGGAATTCTGGGTTGAAAGGAGCAGGATGCTCCTGGGCTGGGCTCCTGCTGACCCCTGGAGCCCTCACTGCTTTTTCCCTGCTCTTCCAGAGGGCCTGGCAGTGGGAGTTGGATTCGGGGCCGTCGGAAAATCCGCCTCTGCCACCTTCCAGAGTGCCAGGTAAGCCCAGCCCTGCTTTTTTTGGGGTGTTTCTGTGCCTTTGGAGCTTGCCTGCCCCCCCTTGCCCCGTGCCAGGGGGTTGGAGATCCGTGGGTTGGTGAAACTTGCCTGGAAGCACGAGGGGGGCAAAGGGAGTGGAAGAAATTCCCGGTGCTGCTGCATTTCCCTCACGCCGTGCCTGCCAGGTGTGAGGAAAGGTTTCTGGTGTGGGTGGCCCCGTGGTTTTCCCTCTCTGAGATCCCTGGGGCTGGGGAGGAGGCAGCTGAGCGTCGCAGTGGGTGCTGCTGGCTCTCAGGAGGTGCACACAGGGATTTTGGGGGGTTTCTCCCCCTCCCTTCTCCCTGTTTAGCATCCCTGGGGGTGCCAGCTCAGCACTGGCAGCTCCAGAGGAGGGAGAGGGCAGGACAGAGGGATGAGGCTGGAAGCTGGGGGTGTGTAAATCAGGTGTGTAAATCAGGTGCAGGTGAGGGAAACCTCAGCCTGGTGAATAAATCCGTTTCCTTGGAGCTGGCAGCAGGAATGGTGGAGTCCCAGTGCCCCTGCCTGGTGTCTCTGTGGCTCCCTGCAGGATTCCTTCATCTCCTCCTCCTCCTCCTCCTGTCCCACCTGAGCTGGGAGCAGCCCTGGTTCTGCTCCCTGTGGATCCAGGCAGGGGAAATGCAGGATTTTCCCTAAAAGCAGCATCCCAAGGGCTGGGAGCAGCTGCTGGGAAGCATCTGGTGGCTTTGTCTCCCATTCCTGCCAAGCAGGGCCACGGGATTCTGGAATTGGTGGCAGGGAAGGCTCTGGGTCCTCTTGGCAGCCTGGATTTCGAGTCCTGGCATTCCTGCTCCAGCTGCTCCTGGCAGTGCTCCCAGGAAAACCCTCCTGTGCTTCTCTGGACCTCGGGGGGTCAGCCAGCTCCTCCAAACCCTGGGATTTGGGGCACGGAGGATGCTCCCTGCTCCTCCCAGCAGCAGCACAGCCCGGCTGGCAGAGGAGGAATGGGAGAGAGGGATAAATTAAACCCAAGCAGGGCTGAGGGAGCTGGGCAGGGCTGGAAGGGGCAGGAGGAAGGGGAGAGAGGGATAAATTAAACCTGGAGCCAGGCTGAGGGAGCTGGGCAGGGCTGGAAGGGGCAGGAGGAAGGGAGAGAGGGATAAATTAAACCTGGAACCGGGCTGGGGGAGCTGCCGAGCCTCGGCAGGGCTGGAAGGGGCAGGAGGAAGGGAGAGAGGGATAAATTAAGAGAGGGATAAATTAAACCCGAGCCGGGCTGGGGGAGCTGCCGAGCCCTGGCAGAGCCGGCACCTTGCTGCTTTTCCTTGGGACCTGCAGCTGCTGCCGGGGCTGCCTCGCCTTGCCCCGTTGGATTTTAGGGAGAAATCCCTCCCTGTGAGGGTGGGGAGGCTCCTGCATCCCTGAGGTGTCCCTGGCCAGGCTGCAGCAGCCTGGGGGAGTGGGGGTGTCCCTGCCCTGCCCAGGGCTGATCTTTGAGGTCCCTTCCGAGCCAAACCATTCCAGGATTCCTGCTGAAGGATCTCTGGCCTCCTAGGGCTGCTTTTCCATCCATCCAGGCTGATTTTGGACCTCTGCAGCCCCTTCTCTGGCCAGGCACGAGCTGTGCCCCACATCCCAAACCTTCCATTCCCAATTCCCTGTCACATCCCTGATTTCCACAGGGATGCCACAGATTCCGGGGAGAAAAGCAGGGTGCTCCAGCTTTACTCTCTCTTTCCCCAACCTTTGGAAATAAAAGGCTCTTCATAAAGCCAGCAGAGGCTCGGGAACAAAAGGAGTTTTCCCCCCTCAGCTGCTGGGGGAAGCTGAGGAGAGGCAGAAGCAGCTGGTGCTTTCTGTGGATTTCCAAGGGCATTAATCATGGGAGATGAAAGGTGGCATCTGGAGCAGGAAAACCCCAATGCAAATCCAGTCAGCTGCAGAGGGGACAGCGTGTGTGTCACTGTCACCTCGGGGCAGCTGGGAATCCTCTGGGAGCCTGGAGGTTTGAAAAAGGGCTGGAATTACATTTAGTGTGAGAGGCAGTGCTGGCTGTGGACACATCCAAAGGGAAAATTGCTCCTTGGACACAGCCCTGCGTCAGGATCCCCCTCACACCCGTTCCTCTGGGATTCATGGAGCAGCTCTGTGACTCAGTTTCCCTGCTCCACTGCGCTTTTCCTTCCTCCTGGGAGTGGCTGACCCCTGGGGCAGCTCATCCTGCAAACCTGGGCCTCCCTCCCTCCCAGGGAACAATTCCTCCCCAGTATTTCCTTGGTTGAGGTGAACTCCCTGCTCCTGACACTTTGCAGGGATCCCAAAGGGCTTTTCCAGGGCTGAGGGTTTTCCCTGAGCTGTCCAGGAGAGGCTTTTCCAAGGGGAATGTGAGCAGAGCAGGTCCCACAGTGATGGTCCCAGTCAGGGGCACATCCTGGGATCTGCTGAAATCCCAAAAAGTGATTTTAGGAAGCAGGGAATCTCACCTGTAAACACACCTGGTGCTGTGATGTGCGGGATCAGCTCAGCCTTGCCGGGAATCCCCGGGAGGCTCCTGCCTTGCTGTGTGCTGCCCGGGATCCCGGGATTCCCCATCCTGCCCGGGATCCCGGGATTCCCCATCCTGCCCGGGGATCCCAGCTCAACCAGGGACCCTGGGATTCCCCCTCCTGCCCGGGATTCCCCCTGCTCTGCCCGGGGTCTCCCGGCTCATCCCGGTGCCGCTCCCGGCCCTTCCCGTTCTCCCGCGTTTCTTTGCTGCCCCCGGGTGTGCAGGCTCTGTTCCTGCGGCCGGGATCCTGCGGGATGCTGCGGGAGCTGCAGCCGGATCCCAGCCCCCGGCACGGCCGCGATTCTCACACGTGGGGAGAAACCACGGGAGGCTGTGCCGGGGAATGGGGATGGGGATGGGGATGGATCCTTCACCTCCCAAATCCTGCTCCTGCACCTCCCAAATCCCAAACCTGCACCTCCCAAATCCTGCTCCTGCACCTCCCAAATCCCGAACCTGCACCTCCCAAATCCTGCACCTGCACCTCCCAAATCCTGCACCTGCACCTCCCAAATTCTGCTCCTGCACCTTCCAAATCCCAAACCTGCACCTCCCAAATCCTGCACCTTCCAAATCCTGAACCTGCACCTCCCAAATCCCAAACCTGCACCTCCCAAATCCCAAACCTGCACCTCCCAAATCCCAAACCTGCACCTTCCAAATCCTGCACCTGCACCTTCCAAATCCTGCACCTGCACCTCCCAAATCCCAAACCTGCACCTCCCAAATCCTGAACCTCCCAAATCCTGCTCCTGCACCTCCCAAATCCCTGGGAGCTGTTTGCTGCCTGCAGGAGCTCATCCCCCAGCACACAAAAGCCAAATCCCTTCTCCTACAGGGCCTTGCTGCTTCCTGAGGATTTTCTTTTTCTGTCAAGGAGAAATTTGCCATAAAATTAATTTCCTCAGGCAGGATTGCAGGAGCTCAGCAGTGCAGAGGGAACAGAAATCTGCTGGAAAAAAACCTTGTGCCAGGGAATTTGCTTTTACCAGGAGAAAGATTTGGGAATGTGTTGGAGGAGGAGGGTGTGTGGTGAGCAGTGCCTGCACCTTGGCTGCCTGATTGGGGCAGGAAAAGGGAATTTTTCCTTTTTGGTGCCCAATTCCCTTGGAGCCAGCTGGATTTCTCTGCCAGTCCGTGGCTGGGTGATCTGCTGCTCCATCAGGATCCTTTTGCACAGAGGGATGGATGTTCCCTGCAGCCCTGGCTGAGTCTCTGCCTGCCAGGGCTGGCTTTGCTCTGCCTCAGCTGTTTTCCAGCTGGGATGTGCAGGCTGTGCTCCAGGGATGCTCTCCCAGTGGGAATATCCCCGTGTGGGTGCAGCCTCAGGGTGATTTCAGCATCTCTTGTGCCTCTGATTTGAAATATTTGATCCAAGGTTGGTGGTGAGGAATGGGGAGTGCCAAAATCAGGATTTTCAGTGCATTTTTGGCTGGGATTTTGGGAATCTCAGGTGGCTGGGGGGTCCTGGGGCAGGGACAGGGCACAGCTGCTCCTCTCCTCCCATCCAGAATAAAGCTGGATCAGGGGCCTGGCTGCTGCAGGGAATAACTTGGCTGCTTGCAGGCAAAAAAATCCCAGCCAGTCTGACTCAGGCTGGAAGGTGGGGATAAGGAGGGCTGGCTGTGCTGCACTCTCCCTGCACCACAGCACACAGGGCCTTTATTTTATTGCCCCTGTGGGTGGCAGGCAGAGGTGGCTGGGGTGACAATCCCTCTCCCAGCTGGTCCATGCTCCCGTCCCACTCCTCCCCACAGATCTGGGGTTGCTGCCTGGCCTCATGGGGCAAACCCTGGAGCCAACAGCATTCCCAGATGTGCCTTTTTCCCTGGAAAAGCCCCTGCCAGAGGCCAGGGGAAGTTCAAACAAGTGGAGCCAGTCTGGAGTTAATGCTGTGAATTCCTTGGAGCAGATGGGATACAGAGGGCTGGAAGTTGTGGAGCAAAGTGAGGTGTTGTGTTAAACCATGGGGGCTGTTCTGGGCACCAGGGCCCATGGATGCAGAGGATTTGGGAAGCTCAAAAGGGGAATTTTTGGCAGAGCTCAGCCTCAGGATGAAGCTGAGTGTGGATTTTTGGGGGGGTGTTGCCTGGTTACAGCAGAGGGGTCTGGGGGGGCTTTGTCCCGTGGGGACCCCCTGAGCTTCCCCTGCTGGGCCCTTCCCAGAACAGGTGGATCTGCACCTGCTGAGCTTTTGTCCCCTGAGCTCCTGGGGCAGAGACTCCTGGATTCTCCTGACTCCTCAAGTGTTGGAAATCCAGACCCTGAAGAACTCTGAGTTGGTTCAGGCCCAGGTTGTTAGAGCAGGAAATGGGGTAAAATTTAATGCACTTTAAGAGATCACCCCAGCCCCTGCTGCTTTAACCAGCTACAAATCTGTGCAGCGAGCAGCAGAATGAAATCCAGCCTTGCCTCCCCTTCCTCGTGCTCCTGGCCGTGTGTTTTATTGCAACCTATAGAAATTTAAAAATTAAATTAATAATTAATTAATAATAATTGAGAAATTTAAAAAAAAAAAAAACAACCCCAACCTCTCATCACCGCAGGGCTTTGCTGCACCCTCAGTGCCAGCTGCAGCTGGGGTTTGCTGCAGGTGTGATCCTGCCTCTCCCTGCATGCAGGGCAGGGGGAAATGGAGTTTTATGGAGCAGAATTAACTCCTGGGGGTGCTCTGGCTCCCCATGGACCATCCCATCCCCATCCCCAATTTCCTGGCTGGAATCTCCTCCGGGGACAGGCTGGGAAGGAGCAGGAGCAGGAGGAGGGAGGTGATGGAAACAGAAACATTTCCCCCCCTGGATGATGCTGGGGGTGTTTCCTCCAGCCCGGCACAAAGGTTCCCATTCACCCTCCCTTCTGCTGGGAATGCCGGCCTCCTTTGCAGCCCTTGTGCCCACGGATTGTTTCCTCTCCAGCTTTGGTGCAGCAGACAGCAGAGAGGCTTCGGGCTGGCAGGCAGACTTTGAGGAGGGCTTGGAAAATATTATTCCATGGGACAGCCTGTGCCTCCCATGCTGTGGCTCTCAGGCTGAGGTGAGGGGAAAAAAAAATAATAATAATTAAAAAAATTGATTAATGTAGGGAGATTGAAACCAGGCAAAACATTTTATGCCGTGTTTTCTCGGGATGAATGGAAATCATTGTGGGCTGGCAGGCAGAAGGCAGAGTGGGAATTTCACACTGGTGGGAGCTGGCTCCCGCTGGGGAACGGATCCCGTGGGGCTCAGGGGATCCCGAGGGGGGGCTGGATCCCGACCTCAATCAGATCCGGGGAAAACCTCGTGGAAAAACCCACCCGGAGCCGAGGCAAGGGGGATTTCCACCTTTCCCGGGATCGCAGAGAAGCGGGAGCGGAGCCAAGCCCGGCACTGCCCCTGGGCGCGCAGCAGAGGGGGAAGATGCTCATTAAACACCTTTTAATTAGCCTGGCTTGCAGGGAGAGGTTTTCTTTGGGGAGGGCGGGGGTGGCCCCGGGGGTGCTGTCAGCTCGGCTCTGGGGGGTTTGGGGAGCCCCCAGGCAGGGCTGAGCCTCTGAGGTGCCGCCCTTCCAGCGGGCTGGAGGAAGGGATGCAGTTCCTGGGGGATGGAGCTCTCTCCCCTCCAAGGTTTCTCCTGCCCTGCTTTGCTCCCCGAGGTGCTCCCTCTGCTTCCTGCGCACCTGCAGATAAAAGGGAGGAAAGCAGGGCCAGGCAGAGCCGTTCACAGCGATTTTCTTACCCAGACAAAAGCCACTCTGAAGGCCGGGGCTGTCTGGGCAGCCCCAGGGCCCTGCTCCTCTCTCTTGGGATAAAACAAACCCCGTGGGGAAGGGAAGCAGGTGGGAGGAAGAGGCTGGGACAGGACCCGGGGCCGTGATGGGCCCTTGGAGAGCCCCAGCTCTAAAATGTCAGATTTTTCAGCTCCAGGTTTGCCCAGAGGAGCTGCTGCTGCTGCAGCCTCCCCTGGTGCCCTTTAATGGCGCAGAGCAGAGAATGAAGCAGAGATTGATTGAAATCAACCTTGGGCAGGACAAGAGCCTGGCCAGGGCTGCACCCAAGGGGGGCCCAAAATGGTCCCAAAATGGACAAAGGGTGCCCAGGCCTCACCCTGGGATCAGTTTGGGCCCATTTGCATTTTGGGGGTGAATTGTGCAATCCCAGCTGCAGGCTGTCAGGGCCCATTCTTGTTTTCTCTCTGGAATGGGGCTGTGTGATGCAGGCAGTAAATCCCAAAAAACCACCCCTTAAACCATTTCCCCAGCACACCCTTTGCTCTGAGATTTCCTGGCACACCAAACAATTTTCAGTCTGAAATGTGCTCCCAGTCTGGAGATTCTGACTAAAAGGAGAGAATTGACATTTTTTGCACGGAGCCATAAACATTAATTGGGAATTTTTGGAATATGTGGACCAGAATCCCAGCCCTGCTTTTAGACCACCCAGCTTCTGTGGGTGTCCAGTATAAACCCCAAATATATTTTAATAACCTTTATAAAGTTCTGTATCTCCCTGCAGCTCAGCCCTACCCCAGATCAATGCAGCCACCTCGTTAAATCCCACTTTTTTTAGGGCTGGCCTACTATGGATATGTAAAAAATGATTTGCAGGCTGATGCTGTTTAAAATAGAATTAAGGAGGCCTCACATGAGGATTGTCTTAAAGGCATTTAAAAATAGGGGTGGTGAGGGTGAGCTGAAACCTCCTGGTGCTGCTTGGGGTTGGGAGGTGCTGCCAGGGAAGGCTGTCCTTGGTTTCTGGTGAAAAGGGAGGAATTCCTGTCAGGAATCAGCTGGGAGCTGCCCCCAGCCCCACAGGCTCTGCTTTTTAGGGTTTAGGTCTCTTGTAGCAGTTTGGGGGCTGCTCCTTGGGGCTGGGTGGCCCCTGCTGAGGCTGAGCTGCCTCTGGAAGAGGGAGGGTGCTGGGAATATTCGGGATATCCTTTCCTTGGGCAGGATTTCAGCCCAGGATGGGGTGACCCTGGGGAGGGTGTCTGAGTTCTGGTGTTTTTGTGTCCAAGGCTGGGCTGAGCAGGGCTTGGAGCAACCTGGGATCATGGGAATAAAATAATCTGGATAATCCCAGAACAGGATGAATTTTGAGGCCCTTCCCACCCATTCCATGATTTCCTGCCAGCACCTGTGGGCTGTTTCTCTTGGCAAGGCAGAACTGTGCAAGGAGGAATTTGGGGGCAGGACCAGGGCAATTCCACCTCCTGCAGAGGAATTTTCCAGGAAGCAGCTGCAGGGCTTCACCTTCTGCTGGTTTTGCAGCCCTGCAGGGCTGGAGCCTGGCCAGATCCCGAGTTCCCAGGTCAAGTTCCTGCTCTTGGAGAGGGTGCTGAGCCCCCCCCCAGCTTTTCCTGCTGCTCAGAGCGTGGCAGGAGGAGAAATGAAATGTGGCTTTGTGCTTCCCACCGCGGAGAGCTGAACCTTCCCCGTGCCTGGGGCTGCCTCTGACCCCAACCCGCTCCTGCAATCACCCTGCAGATAAGGAGCAGGGCTGGAACAGTGCAGAGGGATCAGAGAAGGGATCCACCCAGGGATTCCCTGCTCCACCTTCTGCCTCCGGGCGCCCACCCAGGCCAACACTGAGGCTTTGGGCTGCAGGGAGGAGGGGAAGGAGTGGGCAGGCTCCTCTCCAGGGCTGGGTGGGCTCAGGAGGGACAGCGAGGGAGGAAACCCCCTCACACCGCACCAGGGGAGGAAAATCTCCTCATGGGAGGGGTGGCTGAGCCCTGGCACAGGGCAGTGGTGGAGTCCCCATCCCCAGAGGGGTCAGGATGCTGCTGGGGGTGGCCTGGGGACATCTGGGGGACCCTGGGGTTCCTCTGATGCCTTGAGAGGTTGTCTAGAACAGAGGCTGGGCAGAGTTGAAGGAATAAAGCAGGGATTAATTAAAAGGCCTTCAGAGGATGCACCTTGGGCAGGATAAGAGCCTGGCCAGGGCTGCACCCACGATGGATTCTGTGGCATTCACACTTTTCTGAGCTTTGGTCCATTTCCACATTGGGGTAAATTGTCCAATTACAGCTGCAGGTGATGCAGTCCCATCTCCCCAGTTTGCTCTTTGCACTTTCTGGGCCTGAGGCTGCAGAGGTGTCCTGGGTTCTGGAAAGGATTGTTCTGTCTAAGCTGTGAGGAGAAGTGGCTGTGAGGTTCAGAGTTGTGCACCAGTGCAGAATCTGGAAAATGTGAGGACTTTGGCATCAGGAGTGGCCTGGGGGACGTTGGGGCTGCATCTTCTGATGCCTGGAGAGATTATTGAGAACAGTGGGCAGAGTTGAAGGAATAAAGTGGGGATTTATTTAAAGCCCTTCAGAGGATGCACCTTGGGCAGGACAGCCGTGGCTCCACCACGATGGACAGGGGGCAGGAGTTTTCACACTTTTATAGGATTCTGTCCTGCCTAAACTGTGAGGAGAACTTTGCATGGAGTTCAGAGTTATGCACCAGTGCAGTGCAGAATGTGGAAAAAATGAAAGCTACAACTTAAGGCATCAGGGGTGGCCTGGGTGACATCTGGGTGACACCGGGGGACATCTGGGGGACACTGGGGGACACCGGGGGACACGGGGCGGGCTCCCCCGGCGCGGGAGGCTCCGGCAGGAGCCGAGGGAAGGAGCAGCCGCCCGCAGCAGGGTGTGCCGGGTAGGGCAGGTCCGGGAAAGGCCCCGTGAGCTCCTTCCCACCTGCCAGCCCTGATCAAACACCTCTGCGGGCGGCCCTGAGGTAATCGCGGCCACCCCAAACAATCGGGCCATTCAGGCCCCGATAACAATCCCGGCAGGATGGCAGGGCTGCCATGCGAGAATACACATGCACATTCCCCGCGCCGGGGAGCTGAAAGCCCGAGTGAAAAGGGGCTTGTTAAGAATATGTAGCCTGCTTTCATAATCGCTCCCTCAAAGAATAGGCCCTTGAAAACAAGGCTTTGGGCTTATAGAAGGCTTTCTGTGCCTTGACCTTGCAAATATGCCCAGATGCCAACTTTTTTTTTTTTTAGGTTTTTTTTTTAGTTTGTTTTTTTTTTTTTTTTTTTTTTTAGTTTTTTTAG
>VZUI01019697.1:0-16787 GCA_013401135.1 Cettia cetti | reverse complement strand
TAACCGTAACCCTTACCCCAAACCTAATCTTAGCCCTAATCATAACCCTAACCGTAACCCTAACCAAACCCTAACCTTAACCCTAACCGTAACCCTAACTCTAACCCTAACCCTAACCCAAACCACAACCCTAACCACAACACTAATTCTAGCCGTAACCCTAACCAAATTTAACCCTAACCCTACCCCCTAACCTCTAACCCCTAACCCCTAACCCTTACCCTAACCCCTAACACTAACCCTAACCGTAACGCTAACCGTAACCCTAACCTTAACCACAACCTTAACCCTAACCCTAACCCTAACTTTTACCACAACCCTAACCACAACTCAAAGCACAACACTAATCCAAACCGTTTCCACAACCAACCCTAACCCTAACCTTAAAAGTAACCCTAACCGTAACCCTAACCAAACCCTAACCCTAACCCCAAACCTAATCCTAACCATAACCCTAACTCTAACCACAACTCTAACCACAACCCTAACCACAACCGTAACCTCAACACTAATTCAAACCGTAACCCTAATCATAAACCAAACCCTAACCGTAACCCTAACCGTAACCCTAACCCGAACCCTAACCTTAACCCTAACACTAATCGTAACCCTCACCGTAACCTTAACCCTTACCCTAACCCTAACCCTAAACCTAACCCTAACTGTATCCCTGACCCTAGCTCTAACCCCTAACACTAACTCTTACCCTAACCCTAACCGTAACCCTAACCCTAACCAAAACCTTAATCCTAACCCTAACTTTTACCACAACCCTAACCACAACCCAAAGCACAACACTAATCCAAACCGATTCCGCAAACAACCCTAACTCTAACCCTAACCCTAACCGTAAGCCTAACCGTAACCCTAACCCTAACCACAACCTTAACCCTAACCCTAACCCTAACCCTAACCTTAACCACAACCCTAACCACAGCCCTAACCACAACACTAGTCCTAACCGTAACCGTAACCCTAACCCAAATTGTAACTTTAACCGTAACCTTAACCCTAACCATAACTCTAACCCTAACCCTAACCCTAACCACAACCTTAACCATAACCCTAACCCTAACCACAACCCAAACCACAACCCTAACCAAAACACTAATTCTAACCTTAACCCTAACCAACTTTAACCCTAACCCTACCCCCTAACCTCTAACCACGAACCCCTAACCCCGAACCATAACCTCTAACACTATCTTTAACCGTAACGCTAACCGTAACCATAACCCTAACCATAACTTTAACCCTAACCCTAACTTTTACCACAACCCTAACCACAACCCAAACCACAACACTAATCCTAACCGTTTCCCCAACCAACCCTAACCCGAACCCCAACCCTAACCGTAACCCTAACCGTAACACTCACCCTAACCACAACCTTAACCCTAACCATAACCCTAACTCTAACCACAACCCTAACCACAACCCAAACCACAACACTAATCCTAACCGTTTCCCCAACCGAACCTAACTCTAACCCTAACCCTAAACACAACCCTAACCACAACCCTAACCTCAACCCTAACCAACACCCAAACCACAACAGTAATCCTAACCGTAACCCTAACCAACCCTAAGCCTAACCGTAAACCTAACCCTAAAGCTATCCTTAACCGTAACACTAATCGTAACCCTAACCCTAACCCTAACCCTAACCACAACCCTAACAACAACACTAATCATAACCGTAACTCTAACCGTAACCCGAACCCCAAACCTAATCTTAACCCTAACCCTAACCAAAGCCTAACCTTAACCCTAACCGTCACCCTAACCCTTACCGTAACCCTAACCACCACCCAAACCACAACCCTAACCACAACACTAAATCTAGCCATAACCCTAACAAACTTTAACCCTAACCCTACCCCCTAACCTCTAACCCCTAACCCCTACCCCCTAACCCTAAGCCTAACCCCTAACACTAACCCTAACCGTAAACCTAACCGTAACCCTAACCCTAACAACAACCTTTACCCTAACCCTAACCTTTTCTTTTACCACAACCCTAACGACAACCCAAAGCACAACACTAATCTAAACCGTTTCCACAACCAACCTCAACCCTAACCCTAACCGTAACCCTAACAGTAACCCTAACCGTAACCCAAACCCTAACAATAACTCTAACCACAACTCTAACCACAACCCAAACCCTAACCCTAACCCTAACCCAAACCCTAACCCTAACCCGAACCCTAACCCAAACCGTAACCCTAACCCTAACCCTAATCCTAACCCTAACCGTTACCCTAACCCTAACTCTAACCCCTAACACTAACCCTAACCGTAACCCTAACCGTAAACCTAACCCTTACCACAACCTTATACTTTAACCCTAACCATTACCACAACCCTAACCACAACCCAAAGCACAACACTAATGCAAACCGTTTCCCCAACCAACCCTTACCCTAACCCTAACCGTAACCCTAACCCTAACCCTATCCCTAACCACAACCTTAACCCTAACCCTAACTCTAACCACAACTCTAACCACAACCCAAACCATAACACTAATCCTAATCGTAACCCTAACCGTAACCCTAACCCTAACCCCAAACCTAATCCTAACTCTAACCCTAACCCTAACCGTAACCCTACCCAAACCCTAACCTTAACCCTAACTGTAACCCTAACTCTAACCCTAACCCTAAACAGATCCCTAGCCCTAACCAGAACCCTAACCCTAACCACAACCCTTATCTTTGCCCATTACCCTAACCGTAACCCTAAACACAACCCTAACCGTAACCCTAACACCATAACCCTAACCTCTGAATCGTAACCCTAACCCCGTAACCCTAAACCCGTAACCCTAACCCTGTTACCCTAAACGTAACTTTGAAGCCTAACCCGTTACTCTAACACTAACACATTACCCTAAACTTAACTGGTTACCCTAACCCTAACCCTTTACCCTAACACTAAGCCGATACCCTGACCCTAACCCTAACCCTAACCACAATCCTACACCTAACCCTAACCCATTACCCTATTCCTAACATTAACCCTACCCTGTAACACTAACCCTGTTACCTAAAACGTAACCCTAAAGCCTAATCCTTTTCCCTAGCCCTAACCCATTACCCTAAACCTAACTCGTTTCCCTAACCCTAAGCTGTTACCCTAACCCTTACCCTAACCATAAACCTAAACACAACCCTAACCCTAACCTTAACCCTAAAACCGTAACCCTAATGCTAACCCATGACCCTAACCCTAACCCTAACCACAACCCTAACCCTAACCCTAACACCTTAACCCCAACCCTAACCCTGTAACCCTAACCCTGTTACCCTAATCGTAACCCGGAAGCCTAATCCGTTTCCCTTAGCCCTAACCCATTACCCTAAACCTAACTCGTTTCCCTAACCCTAAGCTGTTACCCTAAAACTAACCACAACCACAACCCTAACGACAATCCTAACCACAACCCTAACCACAACGCTAACCCTAACCCTAAACACAGCACGAACCCTAACCAGAACCCTAACCCTAACCACAACCCCAACCCATCCCTAACCACAACCCTAACCCTATCCCATTACCCTAACGCTAACCCTAACCCTAAACACAACCCTAACTCTAACCCTAACCCTAGGGTTAGGGTTAGGGTTGTGGTTAGTGTGATTGTGTTGGTTAGGGTTGGGGTTGTGGTTAGGGTTAGGGTAAGGGGTCAGGGTTAGGGTAACATGTTAGGGTAACGGGTTAGGGTTAGGGTTACAGGTTAGGGTTAGGGGCTAGGGTTAGGGAACTTGTGAGGCAGCAGGATGGATGGAGTATGGGCAGGGAGTATAACACTGCTGTATGAACTCTTGCAAAACAGCACTTACACAGCTATCTTGTCTTTTTTATTGAAGTAATTACCCAGTTGGGATGGTGGAAGAGTTTACTGTAGGTGTGGTAAGAGGTAATTCAAGAATGAAAAAGGAGCGAAGTAAAAGCAGATGTTCTGCAAAGTGATATCAGAACCACCTAAATAGTTCTGTTAGCAGAATGGAGAAGTCATAGCCTTGCTATTTATTATTAATCTGATCAGAAATGACAAAATCCAAGCGATGCTGGCACACAGGCCAGGCTCACAGTTAATTACTCGAGGTCTGTATGTATGGACAGAAGTCAGCTTGGCACAGCACAGAAGCTCCTCCTTTAGGAAAGCAGCCTGAGGAACCAGATTTAACCTTTAAATACTAACTTACTTTGGAAATATACTTTTTCTTGACAAAGAAACAAGGAATCCAAGATTGTGTGTTTGCATTTTGAAATTGCCTGGCTATTGATTCTTTTTAATTTCTAAGTTACGCTTTGACCAGATACTTTAGACAGAAGATTTATTGGCAGTTCGGGTTTGGTTTTTTTTTCAGGCAAACTGCCCGTGTCCTCTTTTGAAACCCTGCTTCTGCTCTAGCTGTTCCCAGCACAAATGTGAAAGCTCAGGTGACATTATACTCTTTGGACAGCGGTTCCAAATTCAAAGTGTGACAAGGCTTAATATAGCCCCTCTGTGTCTATATTGGGAGGAATTGCACAAAGCATCTAGGTATGTGGCTATTGCGAGTGATGGCAAAGTCTGATGTTCTTTTAATTCTGATGCCAAGCACCCTGATAAATCTTAGATCATGGTGCTGTTTGGAAACCCTACCTTCTGTCCATTGTGTAGGGAAGAAGAAGTTGAATGAAGAGAAATTCGCATAAACATAATGTGAATTATGTGTCAAAAAGTTTCAAACCAGACATTTAAAATCAGTAAAAGACCTTGATTTTTTAAGCCAAAATGGTGCTTTTGTTATCCTAAAAACTGCATTAGAAATATGGCTAACAAATTAAATTGTAATTCTGGACACAGGATATTTTGTACCCTGTTCTTTTGCCAAACACCACAGCATTTAAAATTTCTAAATGGAACTATTTACATAGTTGTTAACCAAGAATCCCAAACAATAAAAAAACTCCATACTAAAAAAAGTCTAAGAATTTTTTGAATTTTGGGAGGTGGGAGGGGAAATATTTTCACCAGTGACTGACAACTATCTGCACTTTGTAGCTACTTAATAGGAAAAATTATATTCCTTCTCTTGTAAGAAAAAGTATGTTTACAAAAAAAAAAGCCCCAAACAGAAACAACCTTTCCAGGGACTAGTCATAGTTTCTTGATACCTTGATTGGTGCTCACTTCACATTCTGACTTTCAGTTCAGGGATCTCTAAACAACTTCTTAACTAGCAAATTTTCTGTCAGCTATTAGAAAGTTTTAAGTTATCAAGTGATTAAGAAGGAAAAATATGAAAGAGATACAGAAATTTGTTTTTGAAGCTTGGACCAGTTCTGTTGTGCTGTGTACAAAACCAACTTAACATGAGCATGGACACTCCAGGCTAAATTTGGAAAGAATTCAAAGCAGGGCCACAGTGACCTGCAGGGATTTATTTGAATGTTCTTCTTTGCTATGCACCTTTTATTAACATATGTCAGCGCTCCAAGTTTATCTATGTGAAACTAACACTCTCCTATTTTTAAGTTGCTTCTGAATATGGTATAGACCCTTTCTTTTAAAATATATGCTAATAATTGTGCATTTGTGCTACCAAATTGGCACGTATTTGCAGCAGATCCACTGACACACCAACCTTGTTTTTGCACCTGGTGTGTCAGCATATGGTAAGACTAATTCACCAATTCTGTGAGGCACCACTTTGGAGCTCGCAGGCTGCTCACCTTGGAAGCTGCCTCTCAGCTGCAACCGACAACAAGACTGCTCCTAGTCATTTTTCAAGACAAAGGAGTTCATCTCAAGTCCTACTCTGTCTTCAGCAAACCCCTGACATGACAAAATTTCTTAGGGAGACTCACTCAATCAATTCTTGACTGTCATCTGTTAGCTAAAAATGGGAGGAGGCAAGAATGTATCTGATCCCTTCCCCTTGTGTCCTCTGGGCAGGAAGGCACATTGAGTCCCTCCTATATTCCCTCAGTAACCTGCCTTGCCTCCGTCCAGGCATGAGTTTTCCACTCTGGAGAGTTTGTTGTGCAGATATGTGAGCCCAGCCCCAAGACTGGCACACAGAGCTGTTAGACACTCGTGATTAGCACAGCTCCTCTAACTGCAGGCACAAAAAAAAAAAAAAAAAAAAAGGTAGGAGGAGGAACGGGATGTCAGGAAAACGTGCTTAAAATGTCACGTGTCATTTTAGCTGTCACCTATTCCTAAATTTTGTGCTGCATCACTTGAGGCACAAGGTGAAAGAAACAGAGCAAAGGAAGGGCACTGGCCAGCATCTCCTCTGAATTAGAGACCTTGTACTTAGTGCTGCTCAAGGACACTAAAAGGTTTGGTTTTGGTTTGTTTGTTTGTTTATAACACCCATGACTGAAATACTATCAGGGTAATGATGTTTAGATAAATTCAAATGTGCCTATAAAACACTTACCACCCGCAGTGAAAATACAGAATTTATGAAGACTTAAAATTTCTCTTCATATTTAGACAATGTATCTGAATTATTTTTGCTAGTTTTTTTTCTTGGCACGTGTTACACTTAAATTATGACATTTGTGATGGGAGAAGAGGACCAACATGAACTGGCAGTGCTCCCTTCTGGGTCCCCTTTGAGGAAAATGCATGACCCCATAAAAATAGGGCTCTGTCATAGAATCTGCTTATAGACAGAGGAAAACCTCTAGATACAGACCCTCCAGCCCAATTTTTCCTAGCCTGACATGCATTTTTTTCCATCATGATTTCCTCCTGCTTTCTGCCTCCTACTTCAAGTTAAACCAAACTTAGCAGGCAATTCTAGACATTCCTATTCAAAAGTGACCCCTGGCAGGAAATCAGTGCCCTGTTTTTCAGATTAAAAAGAGCAAGCAAAGTAAGCATTTTCTCAGGATATATGCTTATAACTCTATCACCCACTCTAAACCCATGCATACGTTTTTTGCATCAGCCATCCTATCATCAGCCCTCTGAGTCTGGAAAATGCAAGTTTAAGGTGGCTGAGCAGTCGATTTCTGCAAGAGTGAAGTCATCTACTAAGAAGACATAGGAAGAAAACTGGGTATAGACTGGATACTATGTATCAACAATGGAGTCACACACAGTTTGGTAGAAGTTAAAATGCTGTGTGATATTGCACCAGCTCAAAGGGTTGGACCATACTTTGGCTACAGGTTGTTGGAGTGTATACAGTCTGGTTTATCTTTAATGTCATGCTTATCTATCATGTTTCCTTCCTGCTATGAAGTCTTGCTCGAATTCAGATCTTTACCATATAAATCTTTGATAAGGGATGGAAACATCCTCATTACAATGTTAAACTTACACTAATATGAATCTGCAGGGAAAGTAGGTTTGCTCAGCTGCTCTGCTGAACAACTTCTTCCATAAACAGATAATATAGACAGAGGAAATAAATGTTAGGCAACACTTCATAAAACTCTAAGTTTGTTATGGCATTTCTTTTCAGCATCACAACAGATTTGTGTTGGTTTTTGCCATTCGATCTGATTATAGTAAACTGGTACTGAAGTACAGAAACCCACAAATTCAAAGGAACCCCTGCTCTGGTAAATTTCTGCAAACTATTGTGGCTGTGGGGAAGATGCACAGTGAAAGTATAATTGTCCCTAAACTCGGAACACATCCCACTGAATGCATTTCTAAGCATCATCTTGCCCCATCAAGAAAAGCCTGGTAGGAGTTTCAAGTGGGAGTTCCCACCCTTGTTATTAGTTGCATTGTAAGTGTTACACACTGAGTGTGGTAACATTGTTCAGGGAAAGATCTTTAGGAGTATAATTACTCTTTCAAATTCATATGGACAAAGAAAGGAAATGATCCTGAGAATAGAGGATCTAAAGAACCCATGAAAGCAACAGACTATATCTCTATTGACTTAGCCGAGAAGGTATCATTAGAAATGTCAGCCAGAGAATCAGGGCAGGGACTTTTATATTTACGTGGTAGATGTTATTCATACTTCACACCAGTCTGATGTGCTTACACTGGAGTAGGTCTCATGCAGTTTCATTAGGAACAACTGTTTTTTATCAACTTTGCATCCAACTCTAATAGTTTATACAGTTAAAATAAGAGACTAAAGTCTTATTTTGATGAAAATTGTAGAAAGAACACTTTGATAACTTTGGCAAACTGATGTAAAAGTAAAAACCATAAATGTCTGAGTCCAGGAAGCTCCCTGTCTTGGACAGAATGACATTCTCCTGCAAGAAGGATTAATTTGCCTTCATTTTTGTATATCACTATCACAAGAAACAAGGAACAAGCAATAGCCTGGAATAAAAAGCTGTAGTATGCTCTCAACTATATTACATATTTTTGAAGTTCCATATGCTGTTTGAAAACACAGAAGACAAAACAAATACTATATCACTTGCAAAACTTCTAACAAGGGATGGTAGAAGTAGGATATACTAGAAGAGACATTAAATGCTGACTCTAAGGCTGATCTAGACCTTTTGATTTAGAGCAAGATCAGTGACAGAAAGCACAGACCATCTCCTGTGCACAGCATCTAGAAAGATGATTTGACAATAGTCAATAATACGTTTAGACTTGTGAAGCTTTAGGATGTAGTATGTGAATCATCATTCTTGGTTTTGGATGAACAGGTAATGAATCATCACTTCTCCTCCTCTACCTGTACTTACATTGTGTTATATAAAAGAGCCAGGTATACTATTTTAATTTCTGGTATTGTACCTGCAGGGCATGGATAACCTGATTTTGAAACTAGCAGCCCTGATAATAGGGTGTAATTTCTAAAAGAGAGACATTCCATTGGCCAACACCCCATCCGGCTTTCAGTGTTGTTGTGCTATGACTAGCAGAGAAGTTTCTCCTTAAATACCTTCTTCATGGGATATTCAAACACAGACTGTATAAATTATGAATATGGCTATTATCTTGAGAAACCAAATGTGTAATATATGATGACTGTAATAAAATGAATGCATCATTTCTGTGCTACCTGTTTTATACAGAACTAGAGTTTATTTTCTTTCATGCTCACTGTCTCTTTTACTGCCCTTAGAAAAAAAGCTACCAAGGGAGCAACTTTTCTTTTCCTTGGGGTACAGAGAAATTTTAAAAGTTAGTAATTTAAATGGGATGGAAAAAGATTTATTGTGTAAATATTTTACTTCCCTCCATTCCTTCACTTGCTCCCAAAGGACAGAACCACAACTTCCTCTCCCATAAAAGCCATTTGATATGGCCAGGCCCTGGCTTGGTGACAACAAGCTCCTGTCCTATAAATAGGCTGAAACTGCTTTGACTGGACTCCATCTCTCTGAGCCTCTCCTGTTAGAGCTGTGCATCTTTGCATGCATAAATATACTGCAGAGTAATATATGGGTGTATAAAAAAGGAACAACTGCTTCAGGATGGGTTTTCCCTAACCTGGAAGGACATGAATGCCATGCCACCAATGCCATGTGCTATTTTGTGTCCAATCTCATTCTCTGCAAAGGAATCCTTGATAGAACTCTTTGCTGAAGGCAAAGAGAAAGGTTGTCTTTGTTTTTCAAATGTTATGTTTCCAAAAAGCACTCTGTTGGACATTTATTTCTTTAAACATTACAACTTTGTTAAAAAGAAAAACTTCTAGCTACCTCTGGGTTAAGAGAAGCTTTTTGCTTTCTCCTAGTCTGGGACTAAAAACAGAATTCCTTTTTCCCCCCAATACACTCAGTGATTTCTCTTCAGATGAAAGCCCTCAACTCCCATACCCTTAAAGTCTACATTATGACTAAGAAATGCGTGTCAGTATCACCAAGGTGAGATCCATGCCTTTGCTGCAGAGTGAAGGGTAGATGAAGCTAGGGCATGAGCTGTGTTTTGCTCAATGAACTAAGTCCATCCAATTGCCTGGTTAACACAAAGTGGTTAAAAAGAACTATCCAGGAAGGATGTGTGAGGGTTAGGTTTGCATTAAGAGCAGTGGAAGGCCGCCAGCATGGTTAATTGTCGCAAGAGACATCAAAGGAAACGAGACAGGTTCCTTTGCAGGTGTCGTGGGTTCTCCCTTTATTGTGAGATGATCTCCTCTTTTATACAGAAAGTCAGAGGCCAGTTTGATTGGTAGTACAAAAGGTAAACTTTTCTACCAATTGGTCATCCCAGAGGGACATCAGAAGAAGGTCCCTCCTTTAAGAAAGAATGTAAACATCTCTTATATTTACAAAACATTGTTCTTCTGTTTACCAGAAGAAAGCCTGAAAAAACCCTCTTTTTTAACATCAACACATTCAGCTTGAAATTCAAGACTACAGTTAATGGCCTGTAATGTGCTGCAGAAGGTGAGACTGAGGGAGCTGACTTTGCTTAACTTGCAAAAGAAAAGCTAAGTTAGAGTGGGTCACAGGGCAGCCTCCCACTAATAAAAGGAAATCAAGAGAAGATGGAGCCAAAATTTCCCTTGCAAAGGGAAAAGAGGCAGTGGTCAAATGTTGCAGAAGAGGAAACCCAGACAGATAAATAGCAAAAATTAATAGAATTTTTAGCACTGGCACAGGCTGTCTAGAGAAGCTGTGTCCTTGAGGGTGTTAAAAGCTCAGCTGGACAAGCAACCTGAGCAGCCAGATCTAACTTTGCTATTCCTATTTTGCTATTCAAAGCTATTCCTCAAAGATATTCCTGCTTTGAGGAGGAGACTGGATTATGTGACCTCAAAAGGCCTCTTGCAACCTCCACTGTTCTGTGACTGCAATTCTCCAGAGAAGCATGCAAGATTATTCTCACTGATTAAAACCATTTTAAATCTTGCAAAACTTACTGTAAGCATTATTGCATATATGGAGCAAGCACATTTTGACAGTAAACCATCTGTGTTCTGGGAAGCAGCATCTAAGAATAACTCAAAGAAACCAATTTATTGCAAATAAATTATTTAGGCCACAAATCTTTCTACACTCGGGACCATAACTACTTCCCCTTCCACTGCTGGATGAAAGAGGACTGATGATGTTACAGCACTTGGATTGAAAAGCTTCATTCTTTCCAGCAAATCTAAAAATGAAGTGAGTGTCTGCATGAAATTTGACCGCCATGAACCTGGGGAAATATACATTCATGTACATATGTATGCTGCACCCAAAGAGGGATAACTAGGTCAGATCCTGGGAAACTCAAATTTTTTGTCTGAAGTGGTTAGAAATTAAACTAAATCTGAAAGATAAAAGCTTTATTCATTCATCTCTTAGACGTATGCCATAGGGGAGCATTTTCCCCACACAGAAAATCCAAGAAAAACTTGGCACAGAATTTCACTGTACTGATTTCCAAGCCCCATTCTTCCCTTGTGATACACAAGACAAAAAGGACCTTGTAAGAGAACCTAAAATAGAGAAATGGATCATGTCTCTTGGGTGGCAGAACAAGAAAAGGAGTATTACTCAGACCCTTCAAGGGCTTCTAAACACTCAGTGTGAACATCTTGCAGCTGGTAGTTGGGCCGCTGTCAGATATAGCAATGCTTGTTTAGGATGAAGGTTTTATTCAACATAAATTTTATGGGAATGGTAATCATAATGAATAATCATATGGCTCCTGCAAGTCTGTAGGGAACTGTGCACATGTGGATAAAAAAAATCACATTTTTCCTTGAGAGCTTGCAAAGAACGAGAATACTGCCCACATAGCTGATGGAAGTGTCTGCTCAACCAACATTTGCTTCTTCACACAACATGAAGCATAAACCAAATTGCACAAAGCAGCATTTCACTTACTGTTTTCTTAAGAAAAACTACTCCTCAGCAGAGGTATTCCTTCACCTGGGCCTAGGTAAAAAAAAAAAAAAAGAGACAGAATAAACACTGATTATCTACACACAGCAACCTGATTTATATTTATGAAATGTTTGGCCACAGATTATCAAGGTTCAACCATATCAGGTGTGTGGTTAAAAATAAAACCCACAAAAAATGGAGAAAAAGCATGTTATAATATTGAAATACTGCATTTATTTCAGACATCTAGGAGAGCCTTTGCATTCTTAGAAGTGAATCTGGTCTGTATTTATGAGCCAGATTCATACTCATATATAAAATATATGTATGTGTTTTGTTTTCTGCATTCTTGTAAAACACTTAATGGAAAGTTCAGATTATTCCAAGAATGAATACCTACATTTATGCTCTTCCTTTTTTTTGTTTTCTTTCCTTTTTTACTTTACATTGCAGTAATTTATAAATAATGTGGCATTGTCTTTATTTCATCATATTACATACTAGCAAAGCAATTATACTTCTAAAAACTGCATTTTGCATAAAATCAGTTTAAGGATTTTTGCTCAAAATACCCTGAATTTAATATAATCACATGACATTAAACATTTGAGCAGCCTGAGATATGTTTTCTTGCTTTTTCTATGTCACTTTTTTTTCAGAAAGCAACACACTTGTCTGCCACTATACATTTTCAAAGTGATGACTCATCTACAATAGACTAATTGATCATTAATCAGCCTTAACAAGATTAGACATTTTAAATCAATTTCTAGCTTCTACTTCAGTCCAAAGCTTTCAGTTTCAAGGAATTTAAATGTCTTTGAATTTAACCTTAGAAAGTTCCAAGAGTAGCAAGAACTTGCACTATTGACTGAAATAGAATGAGACCTAGGACCCCTATAAATGCCCAAAGAATTAGACCCATGTCCTGTTGCTGTAAAAAAACATAAACTCCATCAATCTTTGCACGTGCATTTGGGTGCATGTTGCTTGCTCTGCTCTCTAGAGGATAGCTGTGGCAGAATTGCAGTGAGGGCAATGCAGTATTTTTTTCCAGACTTTCTCTGATTTGCCCATTAACAAGTGATTACAATTTACAGGTATCTCGGTGAGACTTAATAAAACTTCTGCTCACTGTATTTCATCAGATAAACCATTAAAAGTAATTTTAAATTTTCAAAGACCCACAGGCTCAATGGACTTGCTATGTACCTGAAAAATCACTATTTGCCTCATGCTCACATTCATAGAAAACTGCAACCTAACTTCATAGATAATACACATTTACAAAGATTAGTCTTAGTCACAGAGAACAAATATTGAACAGAAGAGCTCAAGTCAAGGGAAAAAAAAGGCTGCTGTAAACCTTGTGTGACAGAACTGTCGCTGTCTATTACCACAGATGTTCTTTCAAGTCATTAAAGCTCTGTCTCATTCACAGGTGTTGTGTGATGATGCAGGAACAAAATACGTGCCAGCCAAATTAAGGTGGGCATATTCTGTTTTCTAATGACACCAGTATAGTGCCACTGGCCTAGCAATTGGTTTTAGTTTCAAGTCCAAAATCAAATCAAAAGCTTCCCTGCTCAATTGCATACTGTAACTGCATTAAGCTAGCATTGCTCTCCCACCCAGCAAAGGATTTCTCAAGAGATGCATTACTATGCAAGTGAAATGGAGATATGTTTTTTCTCTCTGGACTTTTTTTACCTATAAATGTGGTCATGACTTCACTTTGCTCTGAGGAAATATTTGCTTATCTTTGCTTCAAAAGGCTTTAATTAAATGCTAACAGCTCCTCTTCTCTTTCTGCATCCTCCACTGCAATGTATTTCCTTTCTTCCCTCCTGAAGCTGTGGGGGAGGACAACAAAGAAGCAGAGCGACCTGAAATTAATAAAGTCAGAGTAAACCACAAAGGCCTTGTTTAATTACTCAGTTTCAGAACAGAGGCTGAAAAAAAGCAGTTCTTTCATTTTCATAAAATGACAAGAGCGAGCAAACAGATGACCAGGCAGCCCATTGCAGTGTGATAGCTGACAGGAAGGCACAATCACTCATTATCTGTTCCCAGAACTGCTGATTGAAAAGTCTTGGTTAGTTCAGGTGAGGTGAAGGATGGCAAGACTTGGAGGACCATCTGCATATAAAAGAATTCACTGTGGAGCTAATACCATATATTTGTTTTTGAAGAGAACAATTTGAATGCCTGTTTGTCACCAACAACCTCAATGAACTCCTTAAAAGCGACCCTGTGCCTTACATTGCATCTGGACCATTTAGGCTGCAAACTGTTTTCAAAAACATACATTTAAGGTTTATTGAATCTATGGTAGCTATAATAAAACTGTGTTTTCTATAGCTAAATTGTTGCAATTAACTTACTACATCTAACATGCCACTTTTTCAGCAAAAGACAAAGAACTAGTCTGGGTGATCAATTTGGGTTTCCTTCTTCCAGAAGCAGTTGGAGGTACAATGCCCTGTGATGGGCTTGCTTTTATAATCAGCTGTGCTTTTTCCAGTAATGTATTTCTGCCATTGTGCACCTACAAATGTCAGAAAAGCTGATATGCCATAAAGTGCTGTCAAATGCACAGTAAGACAGTAATTTTTTTTTCCTCTGGTGCTCCTATTTTAGCAGCACTATTTGAAAGGTAAGACAGACAGACAGATCTACATTTTAAGATGCCAAGCCAAAGTATCTGGAAACCTGAGTCCTCTATAAAAAGCACAGCTAGGGAGCCATCACTGACAAGACAAACCGGTGTGCTAACTCAGATAACCCTGTCAGTTTGTCTCAATGCAGGGACACCTCCCTGGATGGGGAAAGATTTGCCCTGGCTCTGCACAACGCTTTCTGCTTGTGTTGGCAACCAGGAACTGGGACACTAGTCCATGGCCACAAATGTGCCCCAAATTTCCAATTAGGTACAAAGTTACTGTATCCAGTCTGTATTTACTGATTTGGGCAATGACCTGCCCCTGGAAGGCTCTGGATCTCTGTACTGTTTCTTTGCTAAACATATAACTTTGAACAATCTTTCAAGACGTTTTCCAATTTGGGCAAAACAGGTATTTTACACAGCAGGAGCAAAATATTTTATAGCATCAACAGTGCAATGAGCTACTACATAGCAACAGAAATATGTGTAGGAAAGCCTTGAGGCAATTCCATTTTTTACAGGCTTCAAGCAGCTCTTATCTAGTGCTTGTAGATAGCTTGATAGAGCAGCCCCAGCTGCTGCACGTGATCCCTGATAACACAGCAGCCCAGCTAAGCAGTGTGTGTGGGAAGCTGCATGGACAAAGATTCAAGTAGCACAGGCTCATGAAACTCCAGAATAATTTACTCATTTTTTAATAATGGGTAAGTAAAAGAGATTCAATGAGTGCCAGCCATGTGTCCAGTCCTCCCTTATATCCATGTGTATGTTTGGCTTGGCTTACTGCAGATAGGTGGCTGGGGCTGAAAGTCTTTGTAGCTCCTCCAAAAGAAAAATAAACTCATCACCCTTGTGACTAGTAAGGCTACTTGCAAGACTTCCAACTCACAGATGCTGTTTTCCATCACTTTCTGTAGATGAACAATGACAAAATATCATCTGCCTTTGAGAGGGAGCCAGCAGTCACCAAAAAATAAGAGAAGGGAAAAGAGGAAGAGCAGTGTGAGCCACAGGGATGCAACTTGAGAAGTAAGGATCAGGGAAAGTTGTCCCGAGTAATTGACTCTGGGGAACAGAGCAAGACCTTCCAAAACCTTGTCTGCATTGCCAGTTACTGCTTCAGGCTTCATCATGTTTGCTCCCTCTGCTTATATGTAGCTTGAATCCAAGATGGAAGTGTCCTTGTCAACATCTGCTGAGCTTACACCCTATCTTCTAATAAATTCTCACACATCAGCAGTAGAGCTTTTAATTTCTTTTGCTCACCAATCAAGAAGAGAAAAATCCTTTAAATGTTTATCACTGTAAGCCCCCTTTGCTTCATGTAGAACATGGGACTTCCTGCTGTTCATTTGCATGTGGTCTCATCTACTGGTAAGAGCTGTGAACTCAGAAAATGACAGTTCTGAGACTCCCTATTGCATCTTTTAGGTCGACTGCAAATCATCTACCACCCTTGAGAAAGAGCAGCTGAGCAGCAAGAAGGTGGCAGTGGAACTGTTGATCTACAGAAGATCCAGAGAGAAAGTTAGCAAGCAGGATATGGTGTTAGAAGAGCAGTAACTCAGGGATGAACCTTCTCTAGTAGGATTACTCACAGCCTGCAGAAGACAGTACGCTGTCACCTGTGGGCTGTCCACAACCTCTGCCACGGGGCCTCTGGGAGGCTGGACACCAGAGAGCCAGAGTATTGCTATGGCTACTGCTTCAGGGGCTGCCTTCCAACAGTTTTTGTCCCTTTCCTCTGGAAAAAGGCAGTAGATAAAATGTGGGACCTACAGCAGGGCCTATCATCCTCAGGCAGTGCACAGATCACCAGGTGTAGGAGGTGGAAAGCTATCAGGACCATTCACACTAAAAGCTGAAAAGTACTTTTTCACTGAGGACAAATGCAGTTATATTCCAGGATGATGGATTTCTGGCCCTGGGAGCATTGCCTTACAACTTAGGGTCGCAGCTCCTTCCCAGCGAAGCAGAGCAGTCTATAATTTAACACGGCTCTAGTTCCACTGGGCAAGGTCCTTCAGCAGCGCCCTGGAGCAGCCCCACACAGGCGCACGGAACGTGCACGGCAGGCCGGCAGCCCGTGCAGCGATTCCCCGTTTGCTGCCCGGCTGCCGGCAAAGGCGCGTGTAGGGCGAGCCCTCCGCGGAGCCCTGCGTGCCCGCAGCTGCTGCTGCCCTTCAGCAAGGGCGAGGAGCAGGGGCAGCTCCGGGCACGGGCGAGGAAAGGGCGCCGGGAGCGTGTCCGGCCGGCAGCGGACGGGCCCCCGGGAGGCAGCTCCCGTCCGGGCAGCGCCGGCCGCAGCCCCCCCCCCGTCCCGGGCCCCGGCGGGGCCGCCCCTTGGCCGCGGGCCGCGGCC
>VZUI01019685.1:0-14799 GCA_013401135.1 Cettia cetti | reverse complement strand
ACACCAAGCTGTCCATGAGCCAGCAGTGCCCTTGTGACCAGGAAGGCCAATGGAATCCTGGCTGCATTAGGAAGAGCATTGCCAGCAGCACTGCCAAGGGAGGTGATGCTGCCCCTCCACTCAGCCCTGGTGAGGCACATCTGGAGTGCTGTGTCCAGTTCTGGCCTCCTCAGTGCAAGAGAGACAGGGGGCTCCTGGAGTGGGTCCCACAGAGGGTGGCAAAGATGGTCAGAGGAAAGGAGCATCTGTCCTATGAGGAAAGGCTGAGGGAGCTGTGCCTGTTCAGTCTCGAGAAGAGATGACTGAGGGGTGACCTCACCAGTGTCTATCAGTATCTGGAGGGAGGGTGTCAAGAGGAGGTTTCCAGCTCTGCTTGGTGGTGCCAAGCAATAGGACAAGAGGCAGTGGGCAGAAACTGATGCACAGGAAGTTCCACCTGAGTATGAGGAAGAACTTCTTTACTGTGCAGGTGATCAAGCACTGTAACAGATTGCCCAGAGAGACTGTAGAGTCTCCCTCACTGGAGATACTCAAGAACGGTCTGAACACAACCCCCATAATCTGGGATGACCCTGCTTGAGCAGGGAGGTTGGACCAGATGACCCACTGTGCTTCCTTTCAGCCTTGCCCATCCAGTATTTCTGTGATTGATTCTGTGATTGTGTTCTAATACCAATGGTCACATTTGTCATCCCAGCAATGTGAGTTGCATGTACATGCTGTCCCAGGAATGTGAGTTAAACCCCTGCACACTTCTGGGGGAGACCTGGATGTGGCAGGGCTGAGTGTGCCCCAGTGCTCTCAGCAATCTGTAAGTAGTGCAAAAGCTCCTCCAAGTCACCTACATATCCCTGAGGTGTAAGTCCATGTCCTGCCCCCTGTTCTGTCACTACTAGCCGGATGCAGACTCCTCACAGTGTCCGTATGGCCTGGGTAGAAGTTGTGATGCTGGCAAGGCACCTTCTGACAGGTTCAGACCAGGGAATTTAATATTCACACTTATGGCAAGAGAGGAACACTGTTTGCAGGCCAAAAACCCCAGAATAAAATAAATAGAAAAACTCCTGTTTGTTTGCTGTGAGATGAAATAATGAAAATGTGCACTGATATTTTTCATGTACTGAATTCAAATGATTTTGCCTTCTATGCATTTTTTAACATTTGTCATTTAACAAAAGCATTCAGTTTTCAGTCACAGCCTCAAATATGTAGCTAGCTAGTGATGCCATAAACTAGCAGTAAATGAATCTGTTTAGAAACCATCTAGATGGGGAAGTTAGGATGCAGTGAGTTTGAGAGTGAATTTACAATGCAGTAATGACTTTCATTAGCAGGTGCAAGGAAAGGTGCTGTGTGCCTCCATAAAGTACACTTCATAACTCAGCACTGTAAAGGATTCTGTAGTTTCTTAAATCCCACTGACAACGTGATTCCTTCATATCTTATTTACAGTGAAGGGGAAGAAAACAACAGTGATGAGATTTTAGTTTAGAAGTACTGGGGAAAATGTGTGACTGCGGACTCTAATCTGAACATTACAAGCAAAATAAATCTCAGATAGCTCAGGAAAGGAAAGAATTTTCCATGACTGAAGCCTACCACAGTATGTAACTGTTATTAATTTAACTATGGAGCAAAAATACACAATTTTATGACATTCAGTAGGAGATAAAACTCAGTTTGATGATTTCATAGTTCTTATTAGCTACCTAGAAAAAGGAAAAACTGATGTGGAGGCATCCTGCAGAATAACTTTCTCCCAAAACCACTGGTAATTACAAATTTTTAAATGAAAACATGAAACTGTTTCTGAGGATGTATCTGAAATACTTAAATTAAAGCACTGTTAGTTTACAGAACACTTAAACAAAGAATTAAGTGACTGAGCGTACTTTATTTGCAAAACAAAGTCATGACAGACTGACTAGACTTTTAATGATGATGACTGCCGTTGCTAATAGCAAGTGGCACCATCATCACCATGAACTACATACATAAACGGTGTACAGATGATATATGTCAGAACCTAGATTAGCTTCAATCTGGCACAACAGTCAACAATGCCTGTATGCTTTCATCATGAGAAACAATCTTTCCTGCATGGCTTCAAGATCAATCTTGTAAGAAGCTGTAGCAAACTGGGGGGAAAAAAGAAGTGAAAATCACTGCAGAAACCACAGACAACAAATGATTCTCTTGGTTCAATCTGTGGATTACAGCACAGAGTTTGCAAAGAATCTATGAATGTTCAATTTATCAGGGAACAAATTGAGTGGTAAAACTAAATTTTCTAGTAAGTGGGGAGAAAAAAAACTTTAGGCAACCACATGATATGCATTTTGCAGTTCCTGACACAGCTACTAGAAATGAAGAGGGAGATTTCAGAAAGCTTCACTGATACGAGAAATGCAATTCTCAACTTTGAGATTTAATGGGAAGCTGTATGAGTACAAATGGCTTCTGCTAAAACTGCATGACAAAAAAAAGAGAACCTGTATTATATAAGAAAGAGAGTGATTCAGAAAGAATAACAAAATAGAAAGTGCCTATTGTTTTAAATTATAATATTTATATTATTTAAAATATAATTATGGTGAATATAAACTTAAAGATACCCCAAACAGCACAGAGAACTCCTAATACCATCTCTCAATTAACACAAAGACTCACATTCCTCGTCCTGACGATTCACTCTTGTGAATTCAAGGATATTAGGAATTTGGGTATCCTTTAAGGTCAAAGAAGATACAGGAATGGTGGCAGTGAAGAAACCATCCTATACAATTAATCAGAATGACAGGCTATATATCCCCTTTGCTGAGGAGAACATCTCTATTTGCTTTATGATGGTGAGGGAAAAGGATTCTGGAAGAAGAACCTGACCCCCTTTTGAGGCTGTACCATGACTTGTACTCACACATAGGAAAAGTCCATCACTGATTGAAACCTTGGATTATGGATCTTGAGTTCTCTGGAAGTATTTAACACCCAGCAGAAGGTATGTGAAGAGGAAAGAAGGGAGCTAGAGCCCAAATTCTGAGTAAGTGTCCTCAAATCATCTGTCCTGGAATAATAGTAAGGCACAGAAGACAAATTTGTGTGCACAATCTATTTCATAACTTTTGCTCCTTGCTGATCATGCTCAATCCTACATCAAATAAGGTCCCAATTTTACTTCAAGAGGTTTGTTGATTTCTTTTCCTCATCTCATCGTTAGCTTTACTTCTGTAGGTAGCTATTTTCATTTCATTCGCCTTTAGAAGATAGAAACTGAGTTTATTGATGTTCAGAATGTCTCTTCATGCTTGCATCTGGCAACTCATTTTTCACTCTCTTTGCACTGATATGTAAAAACCACAAGGGAAATGGAAGTTTTATACCTTCATAAACTGTACAAAATACATGGTGGAGGCATAGCATGTTATGTGTTGCCAGATGCCTTCAAGATTGCAATAAAGAAGTGTGTTTGCACTCACTATAACTGTGGTGACCCCTGTATGCCCACCAAGTTGCTCTCTCACTCACCCTTCCTCAGTAAGGCAGGGGAAGAAAATAAGACCAAAATTTAATGGATCAAAAAAAAGCAGTTTAATTAAGAAAAGCAAATGGCCACACATAGAAGTGAAGAAAAACAAAATTATTTATTGTTTACTTCCCATTCGCAAGTAATGTCCAGTGACTCCCTGGGAAGAAAGGCCTCTCTATGTGTGGTGGTTGCATTGCAAGACAAAAGTCTGCGTGCTCCCTTCCTCTCCCTCTCTCAGCTTTTGTTGCTCAGCATGGCATCACATGGCATGGATTATCCCCTCTGTCATTTTGGGACCGCTGTCTCTCATCCCCTCCCAGCACCTTGCCCACCCCCAGATCACTTGGGGTCTGGGGATGTGGATGGGAAAAGACGTCCTTGATGCTTTGTAGCATTGCTCAGCTGTAGCCAAGACATCCGTGTGTTACCAGCACTGTCCTAGCTACACATACAAAGCACAACACTGTAAGGCTGGGTGAACAGGCAGACAGTACGTCTGAAAATAAAATCCAAGTTTGAGGCTTACTCAGCATTTTTGTGTTGAAACCACGTCATACGCAGTGACATTGCAGTGAAGTGGGTTAATGGAGACAATGGTGCCCACTCCTGTTCCTGGGTAGAGAGCTCTAAGTGAGATATTACTTAAAGTCATTCCTGTTTCTTGGATAAAGCACTGCCCACAGGAGCCAAAGGCTAGAGCATTTGAAGGTTTCTGAAAAAATATTCATGGAAGTGGTCTTCAAATTTTAGTTCCACAAAGCATCAGTAGACAGCTGCAAGGCTGGATTATCTGGAGGGATGGAGATATTTTGGGCTAAACTAGATCCCAAGGGATTATGCAAGTTCTACCAATATCCAGTCTGTGTACATTTTAAAGGAATCCTAGGCACTCACCTGATGTCCTCCCTTGGGCTGTGGTTAAGCTTGCATAACCAATTTTGTTTTGAGGGAAACATTTCAGAAAGCCTGGATAACTAACATTTTTCAGTACAACTTTGTTTTACTGAAAATATTTTGTCATCCAAAAAAGACAAGCGGCTTACTAAAAACTTCTTAATATAAAAGTTTTATGCAGACTTTCAGCTAGCATTTCAGATGACCAGGGCATATAGGGCACAATGGGCTATTGCTCTTTGAGATCAGCTATCCGGCTGTGTGTTACATCTCATCTATCTCAAAGCTACAGATGTTCACCCAGATGAAATGCCACCAATCACTCCAGTTAATTGAAAAAAACAGCAGCTTTTCTATTTTGCACACTCGTCTGAAATTCATATCGCTGCTGAGTTTGTAAACACTACACGGAAATCAAGCCAAAGACTTCCCACCAGGAAAAAAAATCCATTATCAATTAAAAGCTTTTATTCTATTGAGGCAGTTGATCTTTCAAACTACTATAAAGACACTAAAAATAAGTCTTGAGGGAATTAGGTAGTTTTAGAGTGTCTGCAAATTCATCTAATTTAACAATGTGTAAGACATTTAACAACCACCGCATGATAAAGGAAGATGGAATAGTCTATAGTAACCTGATATGCAAAAAAGAAATTAATTTTACTTTCACAACTTTTCTTTAGCTCAGAAATTATGATCTGTGCCATAGGCTATTAGACATCAATACAGAAAATTATTCACAAAAGGTTTATAGCTCAAGTGGTAAATCCAGTCGTTTGCAAAATGTTGACCCAAGTGAGTCAGCACAGAAAGCTTGATCTTCCAGTGTGATGAAAATGTAATTTTATGGATGTCAAGTCAAAGTTCAAAAGTGACATACAGTGTCATACAGATAAATAGTTTTGCCGACAGCAATGCCAAACTTCATAAGTACGTGTCTGGCCAATAGTAACTACTATCATGATTAAGAAGGCTGATAGAAAATGCACATTTTATCTTGTTTTATGTATAATGTCTCTAGAATTAAAAATAAAGACAGGCCTTTTTAAGAATTGCATTTAGCTCTTCAACTCTGTATTTCATTTATATGTAATGAAGATCTATAGAGATTTTTTTTTTTAACTGGAAGCTATTATTTTCATCATCATTATTATTTTTTTATATACCACTTTCATGAGATTAAAGGTAATTTACAGTCACTCCAATTTTTAACCAATGACAGACGGAAACTAAAATGCAGTGCAGAATTATGGCATTAGTTAGATTGTAGTTGCTAACAAAAGTTAAATGAGGGATCATTTGTTTTTAAAAAAACACACATTTTTCTTTTGATAACATTATTACTTCCAATAATTTGTTTTTTCCTCCCTCAAATAATTTCATATATAATGAGAAAGAATATGAAAAGTAGTATGTAGAGCTTTCTATATAGTGAAGAAGAATGTAACTGCCCTGCCATTATTTTATTTATGACAAAGTAATATGTAGAAATTACTTTCTTTAATTCTCTGTTTCCATTTGAAGCAACTAGGTAAAGCCAGTCATCTAGTTAAAATAGAAGCTCTCTTGGCCATTTCTGATGCTTCCTCACTCTACATAGAGAAAATGATGAATGTAGGTGTCCAACTAATATATAGGACTGAGTTTTATATTTATTGAAACATTGAATACCTAAGTCTTTCCATTCTGAGTAAGTGAAGCTAGTGAAGAGATTTGCATCCAGAGGCCTCTGTCTCATTCTGAGTTTCCACATGTTAAACACAAAGACATACAGACCTGTTTCCTAATCTTGTCCTTTCCGTACATCTTACATAAGTGCCTTGAAAAAGGGATACAAATAATACTGTGTTAATCACTCTTGTGATATTTATTAGAAACTGCACTTGTGCTGAACTCCAGTAGTTTTGGTTCCTGCTGCACAGGATACAGAATCTGATCTGAAAGTTAGTATTCAATGCTGGGCACTCCAGTGTATCTTATACCAAAAATGTTTTGAACATTAAAAAAATGAATCTTATGTTATTTTGATCAATTCCCTTATTTGAAGGGTAAGGAATGAGGGTTTTCACTGTTTCTGTTTGGAGACTAGATAAGTGGAAGTCTCTTGGGCTCTATGCTCAAGAGGAACCAGTGTAAAAAAATCCAGTGTGAATTTTGACCCAGGTATGATTTTGGGATACATTGGAGTGTGTGGTCTGGGTCTGCCTTTTCCAAGGAGCTTCTCCATTTGATTATAAATCCAGGTGTGGGACTTCAGGTTGCATTGGCACAGCCATTTTGAGAGGAGGGTTGTTATCATCTCTCTATCCATCATCACAATTTGCAAGTTATCCACACCTAGCAAAGAAAGCTCTTCTGTCTCCTTCTTTTTTCCTTCCCCCCAAATATAGATCTTGTTCTTTTTTTGACCTTTGATCGCTGACATAGAAACAAAAAGATAAAATAGGAAAACAAAGGGGAGAAAAGGGAAAAAAACCCTTAACCTTTCTGCATCAAGGCAAAACTGAATTTAGTCCTGACGTGTGGGCTAAAACAAACCTCAACTTAATTGTTATAGAAGTAGATAACTAAATATTGCCAACAGCATCCATCAGTTTCTTTATTCTCACGCCCTTGGCAACACATGCAACCAACAGACCTCAGTGGCAAATCCTGTCCCTATAGGACTATATTGTCTGTGCAAAATTAATGATTTTTAAAAATCATGAAATGTGAACTCCTGCCTATCTCTTCTTCAATCTTAAACCACTGCCTTCCATACTGACTTCATCTAAATTTCTCCAGTAAAGTTTTCAGTTTCCTATGCTTGCCCAAAACTACAAAAACTTTTTGAGTTACTCCTTCCCAACATTTGGAGAAAGTAATTTTAATTTCTTGAAGGGTTGCTATGTAGGCAAAGTAAGATGAGCAGAATGCCAATGCTGCTTGAGATTTTTCCCCAGGCCAGCATTTACACTTGGGATAAAGATTTTTTCACAAACATCCTCTTCTGCAATAAAGTTTTCCTGAAATTTTGTTTCCTAATTTGCCATAAATATTTGCACTAATATTTCAGCAATGTCTTTATTTTATTTTTCATTTTTTATATATCTTTCAGACATAACCCCAAAAACGTAACAGAAAATTTGAAGACATTTGTGAGCATGCAAGGTATTTAATTTTGTCATAATTTCCTTTCCTTTTCTCACCTCCTCCGTACTAAACACTTCAGTCCATATGACTTCCTTCCCACATGTTTGCTTTTTTCATGCCTGGGCTATGTGAATCTGTAAAATAAAAATATGTGAAGCAATCCTAAAAAATGCTCAGCTAAATGCAAGACTAAATGAAAGAGAAGGAATTGCAGTGGGATGCAAACATTGCAGCTTACATAACTCTGCAAAGTTTACAGACTCAGATATGTCCTTTGGGTACCTTAGTCTGTAAATCAGATCAGTCCTGCATCAAACATCCTCTGAAATATTTTCAGAGTACTCCAAAACAGCTGATTTAATATTTCTGAGCGTAATACACTGTGCTAACATATTCTTGAAATATTCCATCTATTAGTGAAGTTTTCTTACTAAAGTATATTTTTAATGGAGAAGTGAAAGTGCTCTGGAAAACTGCTACATTGCCCTAGACAGTTATTCCACGTGACCCCAAAACATCAGTGTCAGTTATGAATTGTCAGAGCATCAGTAGATTTCCAGACCAAGTTTCTTGTTCTTTCACAGTTGAAAATGCTTTTTCTGTAATTTATAATATGTCCATTTTTTCTTCTTTGAAAATTTCAGGAAGAAGCAAATATAAAGCAATACTCATAAGAAGTCTGGAGAAATCCAGCTTTTGTTCAGTGTTTTCAGCTTGGAAAAGAATTTTAGCTATAAAGTAGAAGACGGTACAGGTTTCTTGCATTGAAGAGGATTAGTTTTGTCACCTTTTTAAGATATTTTAGCAGCAAAATATATTCTTAACTATTTTTCCATCACTGAGGTTGCTAATAGCAGTCTTTTGGTTTTCAGTTTATGTAAAACATCAGTCTCAAGGGAGTTCATTAGCTGGATGCTCTGATGGGTCTGTCTCCCAGGTTATCTGCCTGTAGCGTGAAGCAACAACAGCAGATGCAGTAGAATTGACCTTGCCTTTCTTATTAATATCTGTAGTACTATTAAAGGCTAAGGCTCAGAGCATATATATCATGAGCTGATTTGTATATCACTAAAACTGATTCACCACTATAACATCAAGTATTTGCCTTGCCTAGAGCTAAAAGTAATCATAATGTTATTTTTTTTTGGAGCTCAAGCAAGATAGACTAAGAATTTCTGTTAATTGCTGGGCTGTGAAAAAAATATGGTTTGTCCCCTCCCAGAGATATCATATGCACATGATCTCTCAGTCCCAGGAAAAACTTCAACTGATGTGAATATATTCAATTGCTGCAAGGAATCACTTCAAATAGATCAACTAGAAATAATTACCAGTCCAGGAAAGTGATTAAAATGACTAAAAATTAAGATTTTTGCTTGCCATGGTTATTTCTATGCAAATATGCTTTATTTTTTCAACCAACATGCAAGTCTTAATTAAAACCAGACTAAAGTCTTGAGTAGCAAGAAAATTTTAAAATTCATGCTGTAAACATAATTACTTGAGCCTCAATTGCAAATGAAAGTCGTATTTTTTGCATGCTGTACTTGTTTTCCCTCCCCCTTTCTAATGAAGGAAGACATCATACAATGAACTACTAAATTGTATGCTGAGTGAGGGCTTGAAATTATCAGTCAATCTCCTATGTAGTGCCTTACTACAACAACTCAGAGTGGTATGCTATATTGCAAATTTATTCTTATATGAAATACATGTCTCCCAATATGTGAGTTGAGTGATTCAGTCCTCAGAATATGACATTAGAATTTAGCCAAAATTTGCTATAGGAAATAAAATTCATGAGAAACACTTTTGTTGACTGAATCTACTCAGACATATTAGCTTGACAGACTCAGCTCTTCTGAGAGGAGGACCAATAACCATATAACTCCCTAGGATGTCAATCTGCTCGGTGTCCTCTCTCAAAATGATGCATTTCACATATGTCAGATATGGTAGCCCAAGCTCATCAAAGTAGGGTGTGATACCTGCAAAAACTGTCTTTGGATCTAGGTTGTCTTTGGACCATAAGAGTAGAGCAATCAAAAGTCTAAGGCTCTTGATAAGTTGTCTCTTTTTTGAACTTTGTATAAGGCAGAATTAAATAATTATAGGAAATTACTCAGAGTTCAATAAATTTTGCTGCTTACCGTCCATGTTTTTAATTATCTGAAACAATGTGTTGGTACATTTGACTTGATTTTGTGAACAATTTCAGATGTTCCAAACCCTCAATTTTCAGTGAACTTGCCATTTGTTCAAGAAAATCTTTCCCTACTTTCCCATTCCTGGGGTGCATTAACTTCAAGACAGTGTGTTACTACTTAATTGTTGTACTGTGAGAAATCTGCAAAAACTTTTGGAAAATTCAAGCATGGACAATATTTTGAAACAATTGTGTAAAGTTCTGACGTGTAACTGTTTAATTCAAATCCTAAAGAAGCACTTGGTAAACTAAAAGAATTCCAGTACAGTCAATCTAAAATTTGTTGGGTTTTTTTCATTCAGGTTTTTTGGTTTTTTGGAGTTTTTTGATATGGTTCTCCTCATGCTTGAAATAATATAGTTTGATAGTTAACATTTTCTGAATCAGTTGAATGTAGTTATAAAATGCTAACTATCTAGTGCTGAAGAACCAGCTACTGCCAGAAAGTAAGCTGTTTTCTGCTTTTGTTTCCTTTTTACTGTCTCTTGTGGCTTGGAGATATGGAATGAAGCTTTTTTTAAGCCTACTTCAGTGGTTTTCAAAGAGTTCTGAGTCTGGTGGAGCTTCTGAAGTCTCCATTCCTCTTATTGAGATATTTTTTATCATAAATTATAAAGCATAAAGCAATCACAGAGCCCTCTGATTCATTCAAAATGAAAGTATATAATAAATTTAAAGTGTTAGTAAATATTATCTGGCTTTGAGGTCAGCTGGTGCAGAGTGGATTGCATGGAGAAGCTTAAAAATATTTGCTATACCTTTGCATATAATTATAATTATATATAATTAAACAAAAATAACATGGAAATGTTAAATTGGTATACATGGTAAACAGATGGATATAAAAATAAAACGGTAAACACACAGGCTGATATTTCATTTAGAGAATTTTACTGTTTATATTTTGGAATGCTCCCTTACTACATAGGATTTCTCACTTTTTCTGTGTGCCTCTGCAGTACACTGGTGACAAGAATTTGTCAATGCTATTAGCTCCTCTATATTGTTATCACCAGAGCAGACTGAGAAGTGTGACAAGGATGAGACTGTGAATTGTGCTGACTGAAAATACCTAGCTGGGCAGTGCTATGGGCATTCAGCAACACCATTCTTTCACTCATCCACATAGACACTGTTGCTACTGGTCAACATTTCTCCTGGGACTACAGTTTGCAAAAGAGAGACCATAAGGAAAAACATTTCCTCAGCTGCCACTTACATATATATCTGCATTCAGTGATATAGAGCCCACATCTTCTTAGTATGCTTAATCCTTTATAAAAATTTCTGAGATAGGAATGCAAAAATAAATTGAAACTTTTACTTAATTAATTTCTGCCATATTCATAAGAAATTACTTGAGCAGGCAATGTTGAAACATGTCAAAAATATCTCTTCTTGCTCAGTAGAAGTGACATATTGCAGCATAAATATTGGAAGCACTGAAGTACTGAGTGAGGGAATGGAGAAGAAAAAAGCATTCAGTACTAACTTTTACATTTTCACTGCAGAGTGCTTGCAAGGTTGTTTGTAGTATGAGAAGTAGAAGCTCAGAAAAATTATGCTAAATAAAATATTATGTAATTTATGGTGAATGCAGTGAATGCTTCTTATTGTTACATACAACAAAGTGTGTGTGGACTTTTATAGGATGTTATATAAATAAAAACAATTATTCCCAGTCAACCAACTGGCATAGGCCATTTTGTTAATGAAATTCGTGAACAAATAAAATTCATGAATACTGAAAAAACTATTTCTTAATTTGTTAAACATTATTATAATGTTCTTGCAAATATATTGTTCATTAAGTACTTCCAATTCATTCAGTCTTGTTGTCTCACTAGTGTAGAGGACAACTTGCAGGATTTTTCCAGATTTAAAATTAAGAATTTATCTTGTCCAGGCTGAACTAAGAAGATCACACTATGCAATATTTATCTTTGTAATAATACAGAAGGCATAAAATGCTCCTTTATACATGCCTCTAGATTAGGTCATCTTTTTGAGGATAAAAATAGAGATAAATGCCTGTGGGGAGAAAAGGGTACTGTGAGGAAAAACTACTAGCACAGTTTAATATTCATTTCTGCAAAACTAAGACAATATGGAAGAGTCTGTGAAGTTTTGACAGTGCACTCTCATACATGAGCACATACAGTTTCTATTTAGTTTTATGATCCTTAAATTACTAGGACTAAGGTACAGCTTCATCTTAGCCATTCTTTTCCACACACTGGGTTGTGTAAAAGTTCCTCTAAAGAATCAGTCCCCAGAGTTGAAATAGTTTAAAATAGAAATAGACTGAAATAGTTTAAAAATAGAAATTAATAAAGTTCCTGGTTAAGATTCTTTCTGGTATCTGAGTTCATTCCTCTGACAATTAAATGTACAAATAATACAATTGAAGTTTATTACATAGAGTTTATTTTTGACTTTCCTAAGAAGACATTCCAATCACAAGGTTTAAAGCTGTACCCAGGTTCAAAACCTCGAATGACATATTAATTAGGTTTATTTTTCTATTATAAAAGTGCCAGTGTTAACTACTCTGTCAAAAAGAATATTATAATTTTGGCATTTATAAACTGTGTGCTATGGCAGAGAATAAAAAAGGTTTTGGATAGTGTAGGAGAAGAAAAGAGAGATCTATCTACTATTTATAAAAGGAACATTTCCTCAGCTACTGACAGTTTTTACTGCAGCAGTTGTAGATGATGTGTGGATCAGACAAATTTATTGAGACATGCAGTAAAAGAGCATCAGTGGAATTATGGAAGTGATGAACACTAGGAAACATGTCAGGTGTAATAAAGAAAGGTGGAAAAAACAGACTTGTGGATTCTGTGCATTCAAAAGCTTGCCTTGACAGAGACATGAAAGTTATATATCTATATATTCTCAAAAGGAGAATATACCCCCGAAGTATTGCGACCAAATGATTAGTTAGTATCTCCTGTTCTGTATTTTTCCTTTATATGGCAATACCTTATCTGCCACCCCTCAGATGCAGAGGTGATGATGTTTGCATATGATTTCATAACACCTGGAAACCCTCATTTCATTTAGGTATTTATCTAGAGAGGTCTGGTTTATTGTCACAAACACATTATCAAGATATCAACTATATTTCTTGTAAAGTAAGGCTAGGTGATGAATGGTAAAAAATTGATCAGGTTTGTTGACCATAAGATCAAACAATTTATTCTGAATATATGCTATAACAATTATTTAGGTAAGTTGTTTGTTTTTCTTGCCATACTCTTTAGTTTATTTGAATTACCTTTTTCTTACACGTGATTTTAGATCCCAAGATTCTCTATTTTTGCATTTAGATTAGGACTGAAACTGAAAGACAAATGAAGTAAACACATTGCAAATCAGATCAGATTGTAGATTTGTTTGCTGGTTCAGTACTTAGATATTACTGGTTATTTCAAGTGATACAATTTTTTTAAAAAATTGTGTGTCATAATACAGCAAACACATATAGACAGCATCAAGTTTTTATGACATACAATCAAATGAATTTGCAACACCACTTACAGATTGTGATAAAAGCATCAAGCAGGCTTAAGGGAAATACAAGGCCCATTCTTAGAACATCCTTTTTTTTACTTTATATTCTTATAGTCAATCTCAGTACAGCTTACAAAAACCAAAGAATTTTGAATTTTTGAATTAGGTAAAAGGAGTTTTTGATTAGGAGACAGCACTAGAAGGAACATTGCAATAATGGCAGAGAATGTTCCACTTCAGGAATAAGCAAGCTGAAAGCATGTGCCCATCAAAGATGTCAAATCAACACTTCTAAGAATCAGCTCCGAAAAAAGAAGCTTGTTATTTTGAATAAGAATGGAGGACAAGGGATTTCTCTGGGATTTATCTGAGTTACCCCCAGCAATGTTTTTTCTCCTAGAGGTTCTAAATATTAAAGAAGGGTTGGTTGTGCATTATAAATACAAATTATTTAGCTATTAATACAGTTGATAACCTGCTATGAAATAGAATTGTAACATTAAGGGAATGGAAGACACCTTTTGGGGAAAGTGGCAAATATTGTATCAGATAATCCCTCCTATGACTTTGCTAAACTTTAACGTAAAAGTAACTCTTTGAAGAATACTCTAGATTCTACTTCTCTCAGAAATCTTTTAGTCACAAAACTATATTTATTCCTGACTGGTTCTTTATGCCTGATGATCTTATATCAGTTCCATTCTACTCCTATAATTTCTCTGTTGCCTAACAGGTAACTCATCTACACCATCAGTAGAGTTCAATCAGAACCCTCCTTTTCTTTTTTATGAAACAAACCAGGCTTACATCTCTGGTTTTGCCTTAGCAAAATAAGCACTTCTTACCATCCTAGCAGTCTTTTTGTCTACCTCTGGCAGCTAAAGCAATTATTAATTTTTTTTTGTTTGTACATTTAGGAGCATTCATACTATACTAGGCTAATTTTTACCAATGCTTGCCTCCACAGTCTTCTGTACTTCAATTTCTGCTGCAAATACTGCCTTGCTGTATTTGCTTCTTGCTACAAATTGCACGCTTATCACAAAAAGAAAAGATAAGAAAAGCAACCCATATAGAACCATAGAATGGCAACTTGCACCATCTAAGACATATTGGATGATAAAATAAGAAACTTTTTTCACCACAGTTGTAACACTACATTTTTTAATTATTCAGTAAGGTTTTGAATTTTAATGCAATCCATCTAGCCACTGAAGAATATTTGTGAAAAGATTAAACCAGTATATAATCTAATCAGTAGATGATGGGTAGTTTTAAAAGGCAGAACTCCAATTAAGCTGGATTACATTTCATTGACTCATGATTTAAGCTCTTGAGTTTCATCCTGGAAGACAAATAAGACTGCTGAATCATACCCAGAAAATATTTAATATAAACACCAGAGAATGAAATATATACACTATGTATTTGCATAGTGTCTTGTTGTAGTCCTGAGTTTTCAAGCTGAATGTGTTGATGTTTAAAAAGGGTTCTTTCCCAGGCTTTCTTCTGGTAAACAGAA
>VZUI01019679.1:0-24852 GCA_013401135.1 Cettia cetti | reverse complement strand
GTGCGCGGGGCGCGGCCGCCGCCGCCCGGTGCCCCCGCCGCGCCGGCGGCAGGGCCGGGCATCGCCTCTCCGCCGGCCCGGGGTTTCCGCCTGTCAGCGGCGCATGAATGCGCACCGTTCCTATTCAGCGGTGATTTAACCGGGGAAATTTTAAAAAATAAAACTAATTAGGTGTAGGGAAAAAAACAAAAATGTAGGGGAAAGGAAAAATAAAAAAAAAAAAGAAAAGAAGAGCAGAGGAGCGACGGCAGCGGAGCGCAGGAGGGTTCAAGGACTCGTCCTCCGCTCCCCGCCGGGCTGGCTCCGCTCCGCGGCAGCCGCGCATCCCGCCGGGCGCCCCGCCCGCTGCCTCTCCCCGGCCAGAGGAGTCGCCGGAACGACTCCCGGCCCGGGGGTTGCTGCCACCTCCCATTCCCCAGTGTCCCCCTGGGTGCCTGCGTCCCGGCTGCAGGAATACCCTTTTCCCAGACAAGCCGAAAAAAAGAAAAAAGGGAAAAAAAACCGACGAGCAAACTTTCAGGCGATGCGCTCCCAACTCGCTCCCTAAATACCGCCCCCGGTCAGCGGCCCCTGAGAGCCCCGCTCCCGGCCCCCAGGTGCGCCCACGGCCCGGCGGGGATAGCTCCGCGGCCCCGCAGGGTGACAGCGGTGCTCCTGGGAGCGGGGCGGGGGGCTGAGCCCGCCGGGCAGCGGCAGCGCCGAGCACCGCGCACCTTCTCCCGCAATCGCCCGTGCGCGCCCGCAGGGACCCCGCGTGTGCTGCTGCGGGTGTGTATTCCAGAGTCACGGCGAAAGCGCCAACATCCCCAGGATTTGGGGTGTCACGTGCCCCTCTCGTTTTCCTATTCTGCCAAATATCGACCCACACTCACGGGCCGAGGCGGCGGCTCCCAGCGCCCGCGGCGCGACCCGCGGAGAAGCAGCCGCCGCCGCGCTTCCCCGCGGGCGCTGGCGAGCAATGGACGTGTCCTTCCCGCGAAGTTTTCACGGTTGGGGACGGGACTAGCCGTGACCTGGATACGCCGGCCGGTGTGTCGGACACCCGCCCCGCTGCCCCCCGCGCCGCTGCTCGCCCCGCGCAAGGCTCCGCGCTGCACTCACTCACCTCCCCTACGACATGGTGGCGCGGCGGGGGGAGGAGGCGCGGCCCCTCGCCCGCAGTGCTGCCGCCGCAGGGAGGAGGCTGCCGGCTGTGCTGGCTTGGGCGCTTCTCTCTTCCTCTCCTCTCTTCCCTCCTCTCTGTCTCTCTCTTTCTTCCCCCCGCCCCCATTTTGCACAGAAGCCGGGAGGATAATTCACCGCAGGCTCAGACTGCATCCCTTTTCCCCCCGGCCACCACCGGCTCTTCGGGAAAGGTGAAGGTGGTGGCCAAGGGTCTGTAATCCTTGCCAGCAGCTACAGTGCCTCCTCGATTCACTTTATAAATTCGGGTGGGGGGACGTCGAAACATCAAATGCCTTATTATCTGGTATCACACGCTATGTTATTGTGTAGACTTAAAAAGAGATAGATTTGTGAGAGTTAAAAACTCCCTCGTGTGTATTCTCGGGGTTTTTCTGCGACTCGGTGTTTAATAATCATTAAGCATTGTGCTTTCCAGACTGTGAAGCATAAGGTGGAATGGATGTGTATGCAGCTAAAGAAGGGGTGGGAATTTTTGTCTTTGTCATAAGATGATACTGAAGTGCAAAATCTAAATTTTGGATTTGGGAATTGGTGTGGATGCGTTAATTGATACTAAACGGATGATAATTTGTGTGGAAACCTCTGAAAATAGCAGTGCTGCCTCCATCCCCATTAGCTCTTGCATTTGTATTTCTTGCAAAGGATGAGGCTAGAATTGAATTTGTTGTGAATATTGTATTGACTCACAGTACATCTTTCAGTTTAGATTGCTGCTGATTTGATCCTCTGGAATCTGCAAAAGGAAAGTCTGCCAGCCCCTGTGAATAGCTTTGCAGTGTAACAGGAGTGGAGTTCCCGAGCAGAGTCGCTGAGAGATATGTGAATGTGTGGGAGCAAAGCTGAGCACGTCGGTGTTTCTGCCTCAAACCTGGGCTCGTTCCCCAGGCACAGTCTGTGTGTGGGGTGAGTCCTGCCTGGCACCTGGAGATGATGTCCGTCGAAGGCTCTACCATAACAAGTCGGATCAAAAATCTACTTCGCTCCCCTTCCATTAAGCTGAGGAGAAGCAAGCCTGGGAACAAGCGAGAAGATATAGGCAGCAGGGTGAGTGCCGTGTGGTGCAGCTAGCATGCTTTAACTTTGTTGTCTCTGCTACATTGTAACATGCTTTAACTAAGTTTCCATCTGTACTGATAGTGCTGCTTTGGGATAACTGTTGAGTGATGCCGAGGAACTGATCCATGACAGGTCTGTCTTTTAACTGGGATCTTTGCTCTGCTGCAGGTCCTTCCTAAAGCTTGTGCCCCTCTTTTGAAGCATTCTTTTTGTTTGTGTGATATGACCCCAGTCTGTATCAGAAAGCTTTTGGGATTTCCCACACTGTGGTGTGTGGAGTTGTTACAGATGGCTGACAGGAGAAATGCAGTGCTGCCTCTTCCTCCATGTTACCAGCTGCTGACCTGCATTACTGGGAGCTGAGGATACAGAAACACCTGTTGTGTGTAAGCAATTGCTCTCACCCTGCAAAGGAGAGTTCTGTGAGCATGTGGGGAAGGAAGGGTGATAGGAAAGATATGAAACATGTCTTGGACTTGTTTGTTCAGATAGGGTCTGTGTTCCACAGGTGCAAAGTGCATTTCACAGGGATGTGCTTTCCCCTGTGTGCCTCAGACCACCTTTCCTTGGAGTTATCTTCTGTTGTGTATAATTGGTTCTTAAAATCCATTGTTCTTCTTGGTGTTTTGGAGAATTCCTGACAAACACTCACTCACTGGGAATTGACTGGTGTCATGAGGAGAGGATAACTTAAGCCTGGCTTCAGGCAGCACAGGAGCCGGGTGGCATCGCCTTGTGCTGGCAGCAGGTGCCTCTGAGTCAGGGCACCTTGCTGTGTCCCTACCACTGATTCACCTGTAACCCTGGGCAGATCACTCAGCCTTTGTGTAGCTCTGTCTCCATAAATAGAGAACTTAATTCCTCCCCTTTTGCGAAGACTTGCTAATAAATAAGAAATGCTTGTAATACATGAATGAAAAGTGTATTTATTGGTCTCAAAACAGTAATGCTTCCAAACTTCTCTCTTGAAGTGAACAGTGTATATAAAACTACAGGGGAAGTAAATGACACTGTACCTAAAAATGGTCTTTCCCCAGCATGACATCCTGTTCTCACAACTCTGGTTCAGGTCAGAGTTTCCCTTAGATGGCCCTTTAATACCAAGGAACACAGTATTCTTCTCTTGCCAAGCAAGAGAAGTATTCTCTCTTTCTTAAGCAAGAGAAAAACCTGCATGGCTTCCTCAAAGTTGTCTAGGGGAAAATCCTTGGTGCTTGTGCTTGACCTCAGTGTGTGCATTTCGTGCAGCCTGTGGACTGCCACTGAAACCTGCTTTGTTGGTCCTGCTGAAGAGCATTTGGTTGGTCTGTATTCTGCAGAGACTTCTACTGAGAGAGACAAAAGCCACTTGTACCCCTACATAAGGTGGGCATTTGATTTTGGCTCTGTGGTCTGCACACTCCTTTTTGGGGCTGGGGACCTGCTGCTACATACCCTGGTATTCTGTGGTACATGTTTCCTTTTGCTTTCCTTACACGTGTCTTTGGGGGTGGGTGGGTGGGGGGGGGGGGCTCCCTTTTATCCTTTGTGCTGTTTCCCAGTGTGTGGCTAGGGCTGTCTGAGCCCCTGGGGAGGGATATCATGGATTCATTCTGCACCATCAAATTAGGGTTTCAGGGCTGGATTTTGTCTATCTTGTTAGGAACAGCTGTTAATCAGCGAGGTGCAAAGGAACTGATGGGGGGTTTGCTGGCAGAATCAGTTTGGCATTAGGAGGAGTTATGCACAGGTGTTGGTTTCCTGAAGTGATCTGCTCTGAATTAGCTCAAATGAGTTAGGGTCTGCCATCAGTGGGCCAGCTGGAGGGGGCAATGTACAAGGGAATGTACCCTTTATCAAAGATCTGACAGATGTTGAGTATTTGTGAAGACACTCCCTCTGCTACACTTGTGCTCCTCTGCTTTCCAAGGTGAGAAGCAGCTCTGTTTTTCTAAAATAGCAGGAACAGGTTTCAGTCTGCTGTTTGGTGTGTGTGTAAAAACCCCTGGGAGTAGCACTGGCCATCATACACATCACTCCTGAACGATCTTTTCTGACCTGCAGGAAGGAGTCTTTGAGGCATCTTTGTCTCTTGGAGTTTTTGCCAAATAACTGCTCCAAGAGCTGTATGAAACTGGTCAGGTGGAAACGTGGAAGGGCCAATGAAGTTGGTCATCCCAGCTAGATGCTGCTTGGTTACATAGGATGGAGCTAGGCTGTTGTCCTAAATTAATGCCTGGAAGATGATATTGCACTTTGCATGTGCCGATGTAGGTGAAGACCCAGCCCTCTAAGTACCTCAACTTTTTATTGCAACCAGGTGCTCAATTTAAGATGGACAAGCACCGTCAGTGCTACTGCTTAAACTTCCATGAACTGTGGTGGTTTGTTTTTTCCCCTCCAGTGAGAAGTGTCCTGGTGCTCTCCTAAAGAGCCCTTTGGGCGTGTGAGGCTTGCCAGGCTGGTGGTTAGGGACAGACCCCTCGGGCAGTTTGTCATGCTGAAGGGAAGGCCTGTGAAATTGCCTCCTTTCAGTGAAGCAGCCGTGTAATGCTGGGCTGGCCGTGGGCAGTCTGTGGGAGGCTGGCTCTGCAGAGACCTGTTTGTGATTGCTGTGGAAGGGGGAGTGTGGGTAAGTAGAGATATTTTGCATGATGGCTGTGTAGGACATGCAGTGTGTTGCTTGGGATCTGTACAAGAGAGAACTTGTTTAGTGACTTCCACTAGGACTTATTTCTTGCTATAATTAATGCATGGTTTTACTGTAGAGCTCCAGGAGATCTCTACAGAAGTAAAACCAAGGAGCCAATAGATAATCATGGACATTTAAAAAAAGGAAAAGGGGAGGAAGGAATGGGAGCTTTAAGTAAAGCTTGTTGACAAATTGGATGTAGTGTTTGGTTTTGTTACTGCTCTTTGAAAACAGTTGTTTTTTTTTGGTTTTTTTTGTTTTTTTTTTTGTGGGAGTTCTGATTTTTGTTGCTGCCTGACTAGTTTTGTGTTTGGACTTCTCTTTTTTTTTAGTGTGTCTTCTGATGGTCATGGCTTGAATCCACTTTTGCTGTGCTCTCCATTTCTCTGCTTTTTGTGTTGAACCAATATAGACCTAGAGTACCGTCACTTATGTCTAAGGCTTGCTGACTGTTGATATTTGAAATGTATTGGTGCGGCAGTTGGAAGCTAAAATTTCCTCAGAGAAGCTGATTGGCCTGCATTCAATTTCTAGAGGATTACTAGCCCTGCCAGAAATCCAGCCGTGCATCTGGTCACGGCGCTTGTGATTCCAGTAGAAACTCGAGGTTAAAAACTGGGCACTAAGTGCCTTTGAATCGCCCTACAGAGCAACAGTATCAGGACAGAGGGGAAGCTCAGGCCAGACCCATCTCCTATTGTTAAAATCCCCTGGTTGCTGTAGTCCCCTGCTCACAGAAGTAATGTACCTAAGCAAGTACAGTTCCTGCAGGGGTTGTTTGTATTGTTGAGCTCTACACTTGTAAATATAAACCTTTTTTTTAACTGATGCAGCTGTGCCTGTTTTAGGGTGGATGGTGTCTGTGGGTATCCTTAGTCAAATCAGATTGTGACTATCAATATAGAAACAAATTGCTGCAAAACCTGCTACAGGCTTTCTCTGAAACAGGAAGCCAGGGAATCAAAGAAACACATTTGAAATTTGCTGCTGGTTTCTTTGATCTCTCCTGTTTTTTCTAAGCCAGAAATATTTCAAGTTGCCTGTTTAAAATAGTGCTTTGACTAAAACCTGAATTCCTCAGCAGGAAGTCATTCAGCAGGGAACTGTTGTGTTGTGGTCTCTCCCCTCTCCAAGAGGCATGCAAACATGTGCAGCTGGAGTGCCTGTTCCTGCCTCACGATGCTGGGTTGCACTGGGTGGTTCTGCAAAACCTTCTTGGGAGCTTTTGTTCTGAAAATGAGCCCTGACTAAGTTGCTCCTAGTGGGACAGGGTTTCCTGTCCTCCTTTGGTGAGGCATGGTCTGTTCTTACTGTCAGCCAGTAGAAACAAGTACTTCTGTGTACTTCTGTGTCCTGCCAGTGAGCTTGCACAGATTTAAGAGGACAGCAGATCCATGGAAGCTTCAGACCCCTCATGTCTTGTCATTCCCCATGAAGTTCTCCAGCTTAATCTCCTGAGAAGCTGGAGGGCTCAGCTAGGACCACAGGCTGTCCTGGACACAGGAGAATGTAGTAACGTTTCTGGCCTGCCCGTAGCTTCCTGCCTTCAGCACACAGTCCTTTTTGTTTCAAAATATCGTGGCTTCCAACATGAATCAGTGTCAGACCACTGCTGGTCTTAACTGGATCAGCTGAGAATTGCTGAACCTGAACTGAAACAGAACCAAAAACCACACAAGTTTGATTCACTGATATAAATGCATCAAAAAACCTGACCTCATATTAAATCACTTCAGATGCAGCTGAGACTTGTTGCAGAGTGGGATTCTTTGTAAGTCTTTGGGAACAACTTGATCCTGCAGCAGCAAAACCTGCTGGGTTCTCAGGGAGCTGGACGTGGGGCTGAGCAGCCTGTGTGATGCTGACATAAGCTTTACTTTTGGCAGCATTTGGAAGGGTCTGCTACAAAATGATGGTGCTTTTGAGGAGCTATTCAGTGCAGTATTGCCCCATTCACCCTTTTCGTTGTACAGCAGTCTGAGCAGTGCTCAGCTCACCATCTCTGGGATCAGTGCAGCCAGGGGCACAGCTGAGGGAATGCCTCTAACCCTGCTCTGGATGTCTGCTACTGTGCCTGTTCTGCTTCAGCATCCATGAATACTGCTTGACCTCAGCTGATAGCCAGGGATCTCTCTCACAGCTCTGCACTGCTCAGTCTAAACACACCCAATTGCTTCAACAGCTCAGGGCCTGCTGTCCAGAGATAGAAGGGATTTCACGTCTGTCTCTGGTCAGGCTTGTAAGAGTGTCCCTTAAAGCACAGGACAAAGGCTGTTTGGGTTCTCCATAGCCAGACCTGCACTTCAGAGGCGTGTCTGTATCTGTAGATGGAGTTAGTGGAACAACTGAGAGTGTCATAGCTCAGGGGTTGAATGCTTCCCTTCTTGGGTTGCCCTGGGCCCCCCATTCCATCCTTGGATATGTGGTGCTCAGGGTGACCCTGTGTTTGTTAATAATTTCACACAGAGCATTTTCTTGTTCCTTTCTTCACTCTGTGAATGATATGCCTTGTCCTGAAAATACAGGGTGATCTGGCTAGCTCCCTTGGTCTAAACATGAGCGTTAAATGTTACTTACATTCACTGAGCATATCAAAGCCAGAGTTTTTCTGCTACTGAACTGCAGTGCCAGTTGACTTTGGTTCTTGAGGTGTAGTGGATATAAAAACATAGAACAATTCAACATATTTGGTCTTGTAGCCTGCAGCTGTATCCATAAAACACCGTGATACTTGTTGCCAATCTTGAGGCAAGATTGCTGGCAAGATCCATCCTTCTAGCCACCCCTAAATCATGTAGTGTCTTTACTGTGAAAGACAGCAGGAAGGCATCTCTATGGCAGGGGAGCATGATGATGTGCTGGCGTGAAGTCAGCATAAATAACACAAACCAGGTCGTTTGCGTTGTGGGTTTTAATGGTTCTTGCTTCCTGTGGATGGTCATACTCTGCTTACCTGGATAGCCTTTCAGAGCTGCTGTTGTCCTGCCTTGGATGTTGTTCTTCACCTCCTTCAGATGAGCTGTGTCCTCTGAGAGGGCACATGGAGCTTGGCTGACCTGGCTGGAGAGGCTCATAAGCAGGTTTTACACTGCTGTCCCTGCTGTGCTGGGTGAGCTGTGCAGAGAATCCCTGCTTTTGTCCATGGGCTGTGAAGCATGTAGTGTTTGCCAGAGACCTGGCTGGGCTGGTAAGACTGCAGAGGTCAGGGCTGCTCAGAGGTGTTGCAGGTGGTACATTTGCTGCTTGCTAGTTAGAGCTGTTAACTGTGGTGCTGAGGGGGCTGGTGGAGACACAGTGGAAAGAGACCTCCTTCAGAGTGTACCATCTGTTTCACTAGCTGTGTGCTTGGCCCTTCCTGTGGTGTATCACCTCATGTGTTCCAGAAAGACAGAACAATTGAAGTGTTAGCTGGGAATCAAACCAGACTGGGTCAATATCTGATTTTCCGCCATCAAGGATCTGCAAGCACCTGTAAAATGACTTGTATATTATTTTACTATCCTGTGTGTCTAGTGGAAAGTAACTACAGGGCACCACCACCATCACCTTCTGGCTGAGAAAGTGGTGGTCAGCATTTCGATGCCCTGGAAAATTGAAGTAGATATTTTGTTTCCTGTTGATCAGGTCTTGGGCAGAAGTTGCTTGATCAGCCTTGGTACAATTTTCTCTGTGAGAGTGAAAGCAAACAACCTATACTAGCTACTCTTTGGCTTTTTTCAAAGGTTTTGATGCTTGGTGCCAGGAGTGGTGCTTACATGGCACTCAAACAGTGCTTAGCCCTGACATTAATGCTGAGTGATCCCAGCTAAGGACTGAATAATTAACTACCACCAAGCCCAGTTTCAGTTACTTCAGGCTTGTGTTTGTGCCTGACATACCTGCCTCCGCATAGCTGGAAGTTTCTGAGGCTCTGGTATGCGTGTAGCAGGATTGCGGCACGCTCGCTGCTCTGCTTCCCAGCTCCAGATGTGGGCTGGCCCCTGTGCCTGAAACCCTGCAGGCTTTGCTGAGGCTGTACCCACCAAAGGGTGGCAACTGCAATTCAGAAAACCCTCCTACTATTTCCTTTCACCACAGGGCTGCTTATCCTTGCCCTGAGCGTGTTTGTCTGTTGTGCAAGGAAAATGCAACTGAGGCCCGCAGCTGCTGTAATCAGCTGTGCTGTGTGATCTGTATTCAAAAATATCAATGCAAAGGTGACTCGTTTCTAATATTTGTATGACCTGCATAGACTGCAGGAGCATCCCATCTTTTTACCTTGCTTTGGAGAGCACTGGACAAATGGGATAAAGTAGACCCAGCCCAGAGGAGCTTCAGGCTTAAAAAACTAATAAGATGGAACATGCTTTTTCTACACAGACATGGTTCCAAATTCCCACAGGAAGCCTGAGGCAGACCTAGAAATTGAATCTTGATCCTCTAAGGCCAAGTCCTAGCCTTATTCAGAAAGCCCAACTTCTTGTAGATTACCAGGGATGTTTCTCACCTCTTCCATGTGAGGGGGCTTGTGTTCATTTAAGATTATTTGCTTAAGGGTCTGCAGACTGTGCTGTTGTAAATGCTGACTTGGTCCTATTGTCACTAATGATTTCAGTAGCTCTGGTGATGATGACTTTCCAACAAGCTCAAGCAGATTAAGCACCATAAGAATTAGAGCTGTGGAAACCCCAGTAAGCCTTGTAAATTTGCTGGTGTCCCAGGAGACCAGTACTGTTGTTAGTTACTGTGAGGAAACTGATTGAAAATAGTACTGTAGAAGACTATGAACTTGTCTTTTCTGCTGGTGTATTCAGAGTTTCCAAGTCAATAGCAATAAAAGTCAAACCTGCTTTTTCTCCCAAATACAGTATTAAAATTCACAGTTGGTCAAGATAGCTAATGTGATTTAACAACTAATATGAAATTTCTTACCCAGTGAAATTTTAACAATGGTATTCCTTCCTTCCAGTGATGCTTCTTTAATTTCTGCATCTCCCTGATACTTTGCACAGTTAGTCTGAAATTTCCCCCATCATGGATCCAGAGAGACTTCTTTCTCTGGAAAAAAAAGTAGATTATTGGATGTTGCATCATAGTAGAGAGTCATAACATTACCAAATATCTTGAGAGCAGGCAAATGGAGGAGTTTCTGAAAGGAGAAAGCAACTTTATGGCAGTGCCCATGGATTCAAGGATATGGAGTTGTAAAGCTTTCTGCTCCTGATTTTTCTCTCAAGTAGGCACTGTGGAAAACAGTGCTGCCTCTCCAGAAACCCTTCCCTATTGACTGACAGGCCCAGCACAGCGCAGCTGTTTGAAGTGCCCGTATTGAAGTGTTAGCTTCCTCTCCTGTGCTCAACAGTGGTAGCCTTTGAGGTTTCCCAAGGGCTTTGAAATTGGCTGCTCACCTTTGAGTAGCACATAAGGGGCTGCTTGTCTTTGAAGTCTTGTTTCTGCTAGGGATGCTTTCATTTGGAAAAAAAAAAAAAAGTGCACCATTGCTCAGGCCAGGCTTTGCACCAAGGGAGCTTGAGTTCATTGCACAGTCCCTAATGCAATCTGGATGCTGGAGATGCTGAAACATTAAATAAGACTGAGGGTGAAAGGAGTGTCTGCAAGACCTGCCTCCTTGTTTGGTGGCAGGTCTTGGTGTTCAGAACTCGATGTGCTCTGTGCTTTGGCCGTGGCCATGCTGTGACTGGAACCATGAGAGGATAGGGATGGTGGCAGAGGTATCCTGAGGGGGCATGAGTGCCAGGGTGTACTTGGCTAAGCATTTGCCTGTGCTAGGAAGAATTAGCAAGCTGAGATCCAAAATCAAGCTGTCTTAATGGTAACACAGTATCAAAAGAGTCTATTGAATGATCCTGGCCCTCAGAGAAACAGGCTGTAGCAGTGAAAGGACTTCTTTCTGCCAGTTGTGTTTCATCAGTACTAGTCTTTTCTGCAAGAGCTTTGTGTGGCCTAAGAGTGATGTTTTTCATGGTCTTTACCAGTGCTGCTGAATTGTATAAAGGTAGAGTGAACCTTGAAATAAAGCTATGTAATTTTCTTTTAAAATGCAGTTGAAGTTTTTGGGTTCTATGCACTGCTCTTCAGACTGTCTCTGAGCCTCTTTTTTCCCCTCAGTACAAAACAGGATACTTTTCCACTTTCTCCAGTGTCCCAGCATCCAGGGCTTTAAAACAGCTGCATAACTCCTTGTGTTTGGCTTACTTCCCAGTTTTGAACTAGATATAGTGGTTCTGAGCACAGTTGTTTCAAACTTGCTTTGGGGGTGTCATCCTTCTCGAGCAGCTGGGTCCAAAAGCATTGCTGACTATAAACTGGAACTGACAAATTTGGGATCTGCTTTTTTTGCTTAAGCCCATCTTGTCCCAGCTCATCAAGCTTTCTTGGACTGAATCATGGCCAGATAGGCTTTAGATATGGTTCTGTGTACCTTTCCAAACTATGAGGGCTGGCTGGAGAGTGTGTGCCCAGTGTGTGCCCCAAACCCTGCTATGGGACTGGTGGTTGTGTGGATACAAGATGACATCAAGCGTTCTTAATGAAGTGGATGAACAAATATTTCTGATGAGTCTGTGGTAGGCCTCAATGAATGTAGCTGTTTCTAGAAGCCTGAGCAGCTTTTGAGGCTGGAATTGGGATTCTACTGTCCTCTGCACTGGGAGGATAATCTTCCTCCTTGATAATCCGTGGTTTGTGCTGCCTGTCTCTGCAGGCTTCCCAGCTAAGCTGTTGAGATGTATTAACACGCAATCAACAGCACGAATAACTGCTGCTGGGGGAGGATGAGGGTGAGGTGCTCTGAGTGAGAGGCAGCTTTCTTCAGCTTCCTTGCCACTGCCTGCTTTGGCTGTAACTTCTGAAAGAGCAGGTCTCCTGTATCACCGTGTGGTGAGTGACTTATGGACGCTTGCTTTGTGAAGTTCTTGGCCCATTTTCTGTAGCAGGGCTGCAAATAAGCTTTTTGATGTCCAGGATCTGCAAAAAATACTTTTTTTGATGGAGCCATCAGTGGAAAAACGAATGTGGTGCTGGAGGAGAAGATGCAGTACCTGGACTATCTCTGCTGTGTGTTGAAGTTGCTCCAGGCCCTTGGAATGAGTGTCTCTGCCTAGGAATATCAGTGTATAAACACAGCTGTTAATAAAATGGCCAAGGGGCTGATTAATGACTTTCCACATGGCCTGCTGGAGCTGGGGTGAGAGCCAGTGGGTCACACAGCACCCAGGCCACAATTACATGGCCTGGCCTGCCTGCTGGCTGGCGACTTCACTGCTTCTGCCCTGGCTTCTTCCAGGTGCTGCAGCCTCCCGTGGCCGTGCTGTGCTTGGGAGGAGCACTGTGACCCTGCCTCTGGCTCTGTGAGTATCCAGTGCCTGGGGAGGGCCCTGCACTGCCTGGGGCCTGTGGCCCTTGGTAAGCCTGCAAAGCTTAGTTTAAACACATGTTTGGGAAAAGGCGTCAACCAGGCTTCCAGTCTATAATATAATAACCCTCTATAATATGCTCAGAGTCTGTGTTGTTTCAGACAGTGCCAGGACCTTCATGGTGGTGGAACTCTGGTTACCAAAGTTCCAGGCTGAGCAGCAAGGCTGGGAAAGACCACCAGGTTGTCCTGGGTAGTAACGTTGCCCTCCATGGTAGGAGGTATGATGCATGGGGCAGCTTCTGGCTTTGCATTTCTGACAAGGAAACTAAATTGTCTTATTAGTTTGGAACAATCTGCCTCTTGGGTGAAGAACAAGTGTTTTACAGGGCACTTGGGGATCTCTGAAGTTACCGGGGGTTGAGACATACTGCTGACTGTGGACAGTCATGTGATGTTCCCCTGGGAGAAGAAGAGTGCTTATTGCAATACGGCATTTAGTTTTGCTGTCAGTATTTTCCAGAGGTTTAAAACAATTGGGAACACTCATCACCTACTGCCTAAAGGTTTGTTGGCAAGCAAAATAATCTTTCTTTCTGCTCCTAGTTTTTTTTCTGGCACTTAGGGCCTGTTGTACTGGGAAGAGCAACCCAGTCCTCCTTAGCCGGCAGCCCTGGTGGAGGAGAGGAGGAGGCTGTGTAAAAAGTGCTATAACTGTCCAGACAGAGACAAGCTGGTATTCCTGCCCTGAGTTGTGGGGAAGGGAGTTGGGGGCCTGAAACATATTTGTGTAGCACTTGGGATTAGTTGAGTTGAGGAGCTCTCATGCTGAGGAGAAGGCAGAACTATAAATCATTAGTGATCTCTGTAGCTGCAGAAGCAGTTAGGACAGAAAGAAGGGCTTAGAAACAAAATCCATCATAAAATTTCAAAGTGGGTGGTTTCCCTTGCTGGGGAGAGGGTCTTGTCTCTGGACAGCAGAGGGAATGCTGCCTATGCATTGCAGCCATCTCTTTGGAAGAGGAATTTGCTTCCAGGTCTGCTGCCTGTGTTCTATCCCATGTCCTGCTCTCCCACTCTCTACTGCAATTTCATTTAGATGCTTTTCTCAGCTCCCCAGAAAGGAAAGTGCTGTAAAGAGCTGCCAAGCAGGGTTTTGCCTTGTGGAGCATACTTAAATGCTGAGGCCTGGTTGGGTGATGGTATGATTATGTTTCTATTTTTCTGTGTGTGTTTAATATGAAGAACATACTCTGTTCTGATTGAGTGTATGTTACTTTTCTTAGTGTGTCTGTTAGTACAGTAACTTACAGCCTGCTCTTTTCCCCTGCTTATGAAGTGACAGTGGTATTATGTTACAGCTGTAATGTACACAGTCTTACACAACTCTTCGTAGCATTTTTAGAGTCGTGATGACCTTGAAAGGTTTAAGAGAAAACTGAATGCAAACTCTGGCACCATTCCTGTGGGTGCTTCAGTATGTACTTAATTTCGTGTGGTGAGGTAGTGTGAGTGGTTCATTTCACTCAATGGATGTAAAGATAAGTGTCTCTGTGGCTGATTGCAAGATCAGAGTCTATGTGTGATGATTCATTTAATGCACGTAACTGTATCTGTGTGCATGCCTTATATGTATATCATGCAGTTGTCTTCATCATGTTGTTTTGACCAGCTCAGCTGCCCTTTATCCAGTAATCCATATTTCCTGAACGTGTTGCTAACCAGTCCTGTGAAACCTGGAACAGAGACTGTTTCTCTTTCCCTGCTTCACATCCCCCAAATAAGCAGTTGACCAGAGAAATTCCATTTTTATTTTGGAATTTGTTATTTTATTTGGAATTAGTGCTGTCGTCAGCCCTGAAATTGGTTTCTCCTTTTCTCCCTATCTAGAAGCTCTCTGACAGAGTGACAGAGCCTCCTCTGATCTAAGCAAGATGCTGACTTGGCATGTTTGGGAAGGGCAGTTTCATCCCTGAAGTTACAAACAGGTTTATGCAGGGTAAAGCTAGGTTATTTATACCCCAGGAGAAGAGACGCCTGTCTCTTCAGAGGCCTGAGATGGTGGTCATTAACTTTTCCATTTCCCATAACCAAAGGTGCTGTGCCTTTTCAGATGCTTCTGAAGTGTTGATTATGCTTTCCTCCCCTTTAAAGTTCAGTCCCATTGGGATCAGGCAAAAGAAAGGCAAGCTTTTTAAAAGAACATGTTAATCACATATCTGTCGTGTCCACCCTTCCGGTATTTAGCTATTGCAGAGAAAAATGTGATGAAAGGTTGTTTTTATGTGTCTTGGGAAGACTGACAGGGCTGTGTTTGAAGCCTGTGAGAGGAACAGTCTGGTGAAAAGCAGGGTAATTATCACCTCTTGCTTTTCTACATTGTGCTGCTGTTGGCAGCTTGGCTCACCTTGGGCCTAGGCTCAGCATCAGTAACCTGCGAGGTTTCTAGCAAGTCTCTTCCTCATGTCACTGAGGCCCCTGCAACCAGTGCTGAGGTGAATACCCTTCAGGTGTTGGCCTGGGGCTCCTGCTCCTTGCCATTCTTGTTTCTTTCCAGTGAGCTTATGGGTTACTGGATTCAAGTCAGACTCATTAAAATATGGTAGCACTGCTGATATTTTCAGGGTTTGCAAATAGAGCTGTGCACATCCAGCTATCTTCTGCTTATCCACTCTTAAGTTTACAAAATGCAAGTGGATACTGACAGATGCTCTGTGTATTGCTTGTCTGCCCTTACACCAGCACACACCCTGGTCACCTCTGTGTGGTATCTTGGCAGTCAGACACCATATCTTGATGTGACAAGAGCTGGCTGTTAACTTACAGCTATAAATCTATTGGGGCTACAGTGGAAGTCTGTCAGTGCTGTGCAGGTGGCAACTCGCTTATTTAGCTTCAGGGTGGATAATTTTTCATTTTTTTTTCCTATCATGGCTTGTGTTTCTGCAGTTGTAGAGCCTGTTCTGGTTACAGTGGAGCAGCAGTTAACACTTTATGGGACATTGTTTCCAATTGCTGTGGTCTAAACATGTACACCAGCATTGAGTTACTTCTGCCTGGAAATAAGCCACAGAGCTATATATAAAATATGTTTGAACTGGTGCAGTAATGTTGTTGGTATAAATAGAAGAAAGTGGTAGACCCAGGGCTTCCCTTCCATACAGCTGATTCAAGAAAGAATTCCCAGATACTCTATCTCCAGTGGAAAAGGCAGTGGAAGGTGGCTGAAAGCAAAAACAAAATGCCATATGGCATGCCTTCAGGGAAGAGCATAAGTGCTTGGGTCTGGAGCATTGGCTTCCTGCTTGAAGATTGCTCAGCTCTTTTCTCTGGTGGCAAAACATCTGTCAGAAATCCCATAGGATTCAGTTTGCACCAACCTGGTGGCCCAACACCACAGCTGGGTCTATGGCAAACAATTCTACAGTCATAAAAAAATCTTAGTTTTTTATGACTCCAGAACTGTTGCTGAGTTTGCTTGAACTGTCAGATGTCTTTCTCCTCAAACTATTAGACAGGTAGTCTGGGTACTTGTGGAGCTGCCTTGATCACCATGATGTCACACATTGTAGGGAGCGGTATTTTGTAGTGGCATCATCTGTAGTTTCACAGGTGCATTGGGATGCTGATATCATCTTTTGAACCACGAGGAGCGTGCATAGGACTTCTCCCAGGCAGTGCTTGTGAACATAACTATTGCAATTTAGAAGTAGCTTTCTGGCTCTTTGTCGAGATTGTTTAGTGCAAGTATTTGCTCAGTCAGCTTGGCTGCTGTGGCAGAAATTGTGCCAATTTCTGTGGTCTTTTCTGTATCTCACCTAAAGGAAATGTAGGAAATAAATAGCAGAAAGTACTGATAAGCGCTGAGCACCTAGTTTTAGTCTTTGCTTGTGGATGATGTTAATTCCATCTTTAAACTCTAAGTATTTCTTTTGTCTTTGGCTGATTTTTAAACAGATCCTTCCACAATATTGTCTCTTAAGTGCTCTGTTCAGGTATCAACCTTCAGTGACATTTGTAAGTGGAAGTATTGTCTTTTCTTAAACAGACTGATGCAATTAGAAGAAGAGAGACAAGACTGTGTACATGTGGGGACGTTTTAGGATTTCAGTGCTCCACAAACAATTCTACAGTCATTTCTTTCTGCATTTTTGTTCAAGAGTCCAAATCATCAGCTGCGTTCATTCAACTCTGACAGGTCATCAGCTCTGTTTCATCCAACACCTCTTCTCTGGTTGGTGATGGGAATTGCAGCTTGGCTTCATGCAGGAGCTAGTTCTGGTGCAGGGGTGACAGTAAAACTTGTTTCCAGTGGTTGCCCACTATCCCTCTGCCAGTGCACTGCAGCAGGGAGTGGACACAAGCTGCATAGAAGCTTTACAATTCTCTTTTTACTGGAGAAAAATACAGTTTTACCAGGGTTAGCATGGTAGTTCAGCACAGATATCAGTCAACAGGGATGTTCTCTCTTGTGTAGCTTTGCTCTTCAAGTGTTTGCCTGGTTATTATCTCCCTTGTTTAAACTGCAGAAATTACTTAGTTCAGATATTTCTGAACTACATGTGTCACTCAAAGTTATTTCTTATCCATACAGATTCTGCTAAATGCTCCTAAGTAGGTGAATGTCTAAAGCTATTTACCAGGAAATTGGGAGGGTTGCTTCTCTGCTGAAGACTGGAGTTCCATAATCTCTACTTTTACTTTCTGATTTTTACAACAGCAATTTTTGCTAAGAAGTAAAAGTGTAAAAGCAGCAGTGCTTTGTGAAGAGTTGGTTGTACACCTGGATCTAGGGCTTTCTGCATTTCTAAACATGAGCAGTAAAGAAATTACTTTAATTTCTTTTCAAGAAAGCAAAAATGCTTTCTCGAAATATGACAGAAACCACATGGTTACAAAACCAAGGGTTTTTAAAGTCTCTGGATAAAAATTGTTTCCTCTGAGTATGGTTTTACTTCCTCTGTTCTCAACATTTGGTAATTCTGCCAGTTACCCATTCTCAACCTAAATGCAAACTAGAGGAGACTTCTCTTCCAGAGCTACTCCCTCTTTTAGGATTTTAAGGGACTTAGATGGCAGCCTAGTCCTTTTTTTTTTTTTTTTCCTGTTAAGTGACTTTAACAGCTACTCAAATATGTCATCTTTTGTTGGACTACTGTACCCCTCATTTACAGACATTGTTTCCTTCAGGAGAATGAACTGAAAAGGTGCTTGGGAAAAATCACAGGAAGGAGTGATTTAAGGGCAGAGTAAGTGAAGAATGAAAACAAGTTGAATTAATAACTTAATGAGTTTGTTTAGGATTGCTTTGTAGTTACCTTTATAACCTTTTGTCTCTCTGTGTTTTATTGTCTAGTGGTGGTTTCCCCTGTGTGTGTGAGCACAAAAGTGAGAGGATTGATGGTGTTTCTTGCTGCTGAAGAAAGAAACAGGAATACTCTTCTTACAGGAAGAGTATTTAGGTCTTTGGGATGCTGGGTCTAGGTCATAAAACTTGTAAAAAATTTGAACTATTTGGAAAAGACTAAACTGAATTCTGCATCTGCTGTGACTGTTGGATGATGATTGCATCTTTGCAGCAGAAAGATGGCCCAGTGCTGTGTAACTGAGTGAGCACTTATGGGTTTGCTGGAGTTATCTGTGCTGGTGGCTGAGCAGCAGGGGCAAGTGACAGGGGCACTGTGGGACAGGTGATGGGCTTTCCTGTTCCAGTACAGAAGTGGCAGCAGGAGGAGATGATGGAAGTCAGTGCTTGTGCAGTTCTCTTCAGTTTGCTTTCTCAGTCTTCAGCCCATGTTCCTATGTATGGATTCCCCTGGGGGATGTCTCCTTTCAGGCTGGCAGGACAAATCTCTTGGGTGCTCAATATGCATGTTGATGGAGAGATGGGAAGAGCTGCTTAATTCCAGGATGCATGAAGGGCAAGATGCTGATAAAGTCTGTTCTATAAGAAGCTTATTCTTTGGGGCAGAGAGCAGGGAGGAGTGCAGGAAGGGATTGCCTAAAGCTAGGCAGTGAGTGCTGGCAGGGGGTGGGCAGGAAGCTTGAATGTCTGCTTCTGTATATACTGGTTGGCTTGAGCAAAATAAAGAAATCTCTCATGCTTTCTTTTGACTAATTTTTAAGCATTCTTTAAAAATACTGTCCTTGGCCTCAAGCAGGAGTGAGGTACAGCAGTGGTGCAGCACAGCCTATGCAGTAGATTGCTGCTGAAATTTGGAAGTAAGAAAGATTATTCCCAGTTCTGTTGCTAATTTGTTGTGTGCTCAAGACATTTGACCTCTCAGTGTTTGTGTGGTACTGCCACCTAGTCCTCTGATACTTGGTAGTAGATTGCCAGCTGTGTGAGAGTACAAGTTGCTGCCTGCTGTAAGTACAGGAGGGCTTTGTGTTTGTTGGGACTTCTTTAAAGTACTGTGAAACAAATAAATAGTTCAGACAATGTTTAGGGAGAGATAGAATACTAATCTCTTTTTCTCCTTCCATAGGGGTGTTGTCTGTGTGATAAATTCTTTGCACTTACTCTGTCCTTCCTGTTATATTTACTCCCATTTTAGCATCTTCTAAATTGCTGATGTATAATTTTTAAACATAATTTTAACCAGCTTACAACAAAACCATTTTCTCATTCCCCAAGGATGCAAGTATGTGCTTTCCCCCATACCATCACTGAAATCTTAGGGAGATGCATGCATGGGAGGACCAGGTGTCTTGTCCTGGAGCCATTCAGGTGTTACAGGGAAGATCCTTCAGGTGACAGAGACGTGAGCTCTCTGACTTCCTATGGCAGGACACACACCTGCTCTGTGTAAGGAATCTGGGCATGAAAAGGTGGGGCTTTTACATACAGAGAGTCTCTTTAATACACTACTTAAAGCCTCCTTAAGACTTCCTACAGCTGTGTCCTTCTCTAGAAGGCATAGTTGCCTTCATGGCAGTGTCAGGTGGGTAAGTAGGGATGACATCTGGCAGTCAAAGACTTTTAGGGCAGAATGGCTGTGTAAATCACTGGTGAAGGATAAAAATTAATTGATTTGGCATGGGGTCATGGGTGAATAAAGAAATCATAAATGAATTATGTGTGTTGCCTCAGGCAGGCTGATCAAAAGGCTTTCCTTCATCCTGCATAGCTCTGTGTATTTCTACTCTTGGACTCAAGACGAACCACTAAGTTCCCCTCCAAGCCTTGTCAAACAGTTCACAGATCCGTTTATACCAAAAATAAGCCCCAGAGAAGAAATTAAGGGAAAGGAGATTGTAACATGATGCTTTTCTTGAAGTGCTGAGATGTGGCTTTCCTTCTGTGGTTCCTCTCAGCAGGATTGACTGTGGGGAAGGCTTTCTGCTCTCTCTCTTTGTCTGTCTTCCCTGTGTCCAAGTTTAGCTTGAATGTATGCATTGTTTATAGAGTTCAGCAGGAGGTGATTTAGGAGGGAGCTCCTTGCCATGATGGTATCAGTGTTAGAAGTGTTGTGTTATGGCCCCTGTGTTTGACTGCTTCAGAGTCAAGAATTATATAGTGCTACAGTTTCCTCGGAGTGTATACCCAAGAAGCTATGGACTATTAACAATTGCCTGGTTGCATTTAGGAGCAAGCTCAGCTTAGGGTTGGGACCAAGAGGAGAGACTTCAGCAGAGCCACAGAGGGAGCAGCCTTGCCCACATTCCTGTTTGGCTCTTTTCCTTGTTCTTGTCTCTTGCTTCTTGTGAGTGCTAAAGCCTGGGCGAAGCAGAGGGGAAGGAGCCTTTCCTATCTGGGAAGTGATGATTAATGGTGATGAACAGTGACCCTTGTGCTGAGAGAACCGTTTGTTCCTGCTGGATTTCAAACCCTTATATGAGTAACTGAAACTCTGCCCAAGGGAGCTATATTGGCTTTTTTTTTTTTTTCTATTTCTTCTCACTGAAGTACTTTCTTTGCCTATATTCAGGCCCCTGTGCATGGATTTGGAGGAGACCAATATGTAAGACTGCCAGAAGGTCAGAAGTTGCTTCCACTGATCTCCAGTTAATCTCTAGTTTGGGGACAGATTAGGGGAGTGTTGCAAGTTTGCATTTGTATCTAAAACTTGTATAGATAGCTCTTGATGCAGGGGAAGGTGAATTGGCTTCATCTTCTACCACAAGAAAAAAAAGAATCACTGGACAAATTGTCCCCGTGGGAGGGCAAAAGCATACCATGTAAAGTCTGGCATCTTGTCTGCTCTCTTTCCTTATGAAAAACTAATGCAGATTTGCAAAGTGGAAAAATCTGGTTCTTGTGAAGGAGTGATCCTGCAGAATTCCAGGTCCCAAGAGCTCAAGGAAGAGTTTCTTTGAAGCCTGCCCACACAGAGGTGTTTCTGTTGTGTTCCATGGGGCTTAACTGCCTGTGGAGCTGGTCCAATTGACTCCATGTGCAGATGCTTAGTCTGGAATAAATTAGGATTGACTCTTTATGTACCAGGAATACCTGTAGCCTGTTTGATGTCACTTTTTCTTTTTACATTCATTTCATGCATTCATCACACAGTCTTCACAAACTTTGCTTACATCAACAAAAAACATTTCCCACATCAAAGTCAAAATAGCATCATGACAACACTGACAATGGTGGACAATTTACACTCTTTTTCCCTGTCCCTTCACCACACTTGTATCTCTGAAGCTCAGATTTCCTGAAAGTTTTGTGAAATCTCACGAAAGTCTGCGTTGATGTTGCTTTTACTATAGGAATGATGGCTGAATGGTAGAAGGAGGAGAAACTGCTGCTTGTCATGCCTTTAGCCAGAGCTGCTAAGGTTATATAGATGTCTCCTCAACCCTGCAGTATTTAGGAAGAAATTGAACTTAGTGTGGAGGTGGGGAATAGAAAATCAGTGGTCCAGGTTGGTGTTAAATGAAGAAAGAAAAGATTAGTTAACAATGGCCAGGTTGTGCTGTAGAAGCTGGTAGGAAATTAACCCTCTATGTGCCCTGTTTGCAGGCTGCAGGAACACTTGCAGGTGTGTTCTGCTGCCAGTTCTAAGTTCCCTCACTGTGGTTGCTGGTAGAGGTTCTTTTAATAGCCTCCCACCCACTCCCCAGGGCTGTGCAATGGTATTTATGGCCTGCCTGGGACTGCCTTTCTTCAGGTGCACGAAGAAGGCAGAGTGCAGATTCAGCACGTAGCCCCTGACAGCTGGGGCTGATGGATCAGGAATGCAGCCCTGACAGCTGGAATTGGACTGAAAGAGGCCAGCATGGTGGGGAGGCCAGGAGGGGAGAGCAGGCAAGAGAGGCTCTGTGGAGAGATGGACAAACGCACGCACGCTGTGGAAAGACAGCCTCTGGAGACCGTGGTGGATTGCTTGTGTTCCACTTCTCCCACCTTCATCCCTGATTTCTTCTGTTTGTCCAACAGTCTGGATAATTTTTAATAAATGTGTGCACATCCCTGCAGCAATCCCTCTGCAATGCACCTGGCAGAGCCATTAAAGTTGAGGCTCTAATGAAATACCCCCCATCCCACCTCTGCTTTTATGCAGGTTTACAAATGTAATGTAAGGCTTCCCATAACTCAGAGATTCAAAACCTTTCAGCAATTAGTTTCTGCTCTTGCCACTCTTGTGCCAAGGAGTACCATTCATAACTTATGTTGTGGGAGATTGTTCCCTGATGTTCTTAAAGTGGTTATCTTGAAATAAAATTGCATAGAGTTGGCAACTGCTTGTGTCAGACTGTGATGTTCTGGTCAGGTGTTTTTCTGTTTTGTTTTGCTTTTTGGTTTTTTTTTTTTTTTCTCTTCCACATTATGGTTTTTTTTTAATTGGTTAATTGTGAGGCCTTGCTTATAGCTCTGAGTCCTTTTTTCCATAAATACTGCTTTAAACTGAGCATTGTTTGGAAACACCTTAAATGTCAGAACACACCTGTGTACTGGATTGCATGAAACCAGTTCCTGGAGGGTCAGTTGGGCAGCTGGTGTGAGTGTGCAATGGTGAGTGTGGGCAAGGCTTAGGAGGCTTGAGAGAGAAATGGGGACTTCTCTGTCAGCCGAAGACCTCCTGAATGGGTCCTGCCTTGGAGCTTGGCTTGCTGCTGTGGCCTTTTGCAGGTGGAGTATTTTCAGTCTCCAGGCTTGTCAAGACATTGCTCTTTCCTAGCACTGATTGCTGAGGGAAGAAAGACCAGCTGGAGAAGAGGGAGAGGATAGAAAAACTTCTAAATATATATATATGTAAAAGAAATTTAGAAGTGCGTGTTTTATATGCATATATAAGAGCAGGGGAACACATTGGGTATGTGAGGGGTAGAAATCAACTATGGAGCTGAGTGGCTTTGTTGTTTGTGTGCTTTTGTAAGTCAAACACCTCCTGCAGTTAATTCCATCTGCCCATCTTCAGCCCTTCCCCTGCCAGACCAACAATAAAAACCGTAACTCCCCCCCCCCCCCCCCCCCCCAAAAAAAAAAAAAAAAATCGGGCAGGGGAACCTGGTCCAAAGCCAGACCTTTGCATGTTAAGCTGAAGTGCAAAATGAATATTTCACAGCTGTGTTACAAAGCCCTGAAATGAAGGCTTTGCAGTGGAAATGCTGACAGCCCCTTAAGTAGAACAGTATACTGTAATTAGTGCTCTGTGTTTTATGTGCCAGACGAAGCTCAGCAGAACTAAATGTAAAACTTCAAGCCTTTGTTTTTCTGCAGCAGTAATAGGACATCAGACAGTGTGTTCAGACGATGGATTAGCGCCTACAACGTGTGCACTGGTCCCTGGAGGTTGGACGTGCTTTTTGCGGTGGGGCTCAGGGGCAGCAGCAGAGATGTACAAACAGGGCCAGCTGTGAGATTTGGCGCTCTGGATCAAATTTCACTTATGTAAGATAGGCAGCTATTTCTTAAATGCTGACGCTGACAATGTACAGCTACATTTTCAGCATTTTCACGTATTGGATGCCAGAGTGCATTGATACGACTTCGCTGTCTAGCAGCATGGAAAACATGTTGCAGTGAGTGCATGCAGAGGTGCTGAAAACGCTGGGAGCAGAATGTAGAGAAACAGGCATGCAAACCATGGTGCTGTTGTGAAACTCAGGCCTGATGCTGGAGCTCCCCGTGTTAGTGTATTGGACCAAAGAACGCTGGAATCTCAAGTCGACCAGTAAAGGCTTTTTTTTTTTAAGCAAAAGAACAGATGCTTATGTAGCCACTTCCCTGTGCAAGATTGTTACTTAGTTACAACTGATTACTTGATGTGCTAGTGAAGGCTTTTCAAAGTAACCCTCATGGGTCATTTATCTCAGGGATTTGTGCATCCTTTGCTTTTTTAGGAGCACGTGCCTTTTCACATGCATTATTAATATGCCCACTTTCAAGCAGGAGAGAGGGATGAGGCCAGGATCATTGTGCAGTGGATGGTAGATGAACCCTGATGGATGTTGTCTTGTCATGCTGATTTGATGCTGCTGCTTAATTAAATGGATTCAGATGTTAACTTTGTTATACATAGGCCCATGGGAAGGCTTTTAAAGTAGAACTTGTCTGCTTGTGGACGTTTACTGAAGTAGCCATTCTGGAGTGGATTGGAATAGTTGTGCTGCAAGAACTCTCTCTGAGGATGCTCTTGATCATAAGTGCTCACAATGGCATGGAGAGAAAGGGGCACGTTGAAATCAAACTATTAATTCAAGAATAGGATTTCCCATTTCATGGAGGAACAGATAGGTCAGAATGGGGGTTAAGTTTCCAAATGAAAAGCAGCAGCAGTTCTTATCTGTGACTGTGTTGAGTAGGATGACCTCTTTGTAACTCTCTGTAAATGATCTTAGATATCAGAAAGGCAGATTGAGAGTACAGTATTAATGGGGGAAAAAGGGAAACAAAACAGACTATTATATTATTCTGCGCTGTATACACTTGCTGTGGCCATGCCTGATAAGTTGCATGTGGTCTTGATGTTTCCCCTTCATCTCAGGAAGAATGTAGGGGACATGGAAGGGGCTTCACAGAAGAACTGATAAAGGATAGGAAATGGCTTTTAGGAGAGCCATAAAGTGACTTCGAGAAGACTGTTGTACTTGGAACACATGTGACATGGGGTGATAGTATAGCTCCTTACAAAATCATGAACCACCTAAAGGTGGTGGATAGACTGACTGTTCTCTGTCTCTTCCCATACAAAGATTGAGGCACGTCAAATAAAACTATTAGAAGTGAGGTTTAAAGCAAATAATGAAAGATGGTTCATCTTGCAGTATACCAGACTGGTGAGTTCCTCAAAAGATGTGGTGAATGTTTTTATAGACAGAGTGGGTCAGGTCATGGTAGAGAATTCTACTGAAATGAGTTAGAAGTGGGGAATATTTGTTTTGAGCCTGGAAGACTGACAGGAGGTGAGAAAGAATCAAATCTGTTTTCCTTGTGTCTTGGTTTGAAAGACAGGTATCTGCTAAGGAGGGGCAGGACCTCCTTAGGAAATGTGGAATCCAAATCCCCTCCCTCCGAATTATTATAATTTAAGAAATTAAAGGGGCTTTCAGGCAGAGTTACGGGATAGGGATAACAGTTCTTTACTAGTATTTCTAACAATGCAAACCAACAATAACAATTATAGCTACGATACCACGC
>VZUI01019672.1:0-59398 GCA_013401135.1 Cettia cetti | reverse complement strand
AGGAGGAGGAGGAGGAGGAGGTGGAGGAGGTGGAGGAGGAGGAGGAGGTGGAGGAGGAGGAGGAGGAGGAGGAGGAAGAGGAGGAAGCTTGTTCTCAGCCTGTGTCCTAATAGGAATTAAGGTCCTGCTGTACTGCTAAAGCAGGTGTATCTACACCCAGAATAACCCTGCAGAATAGCCCTGGATAATCATTTAGGGTAGAGTGACACACTATTGCAAGTACCCTAATTGGTTCCTGGTTGTGTGTTGGATTCAGTGCCTTGACAGGGGGGTGGATTGGCCAGTGGAGACATAACCAGCAAGGCTCCTTGGCTTCTCCTGAGGGGAGAAGGGGAACCAGGAACAGCCATGATAACTGTCCTGGGGTCCTCCAGCATGCCCAAACTACCACAGAAAGGCTCTAAGATCTTCCAGCTCTCTGTTCTCTAAAGAGGGTGGAGAAAAAGGGGGAAAATACATGAAAGGCTAATGAGGAGAGGAACAAAACTGTGCACCGAGATGAAAGCTCTGTGCCATCGGCGATGGAATCTCTCCAGCCCAGCCTGGCAGCTGGTGTGGAGCAGTGTTTGTGGGAGACAGGGATAGATAGCTGCACAGAGAGATGGGCAGATTGTAGGGTTTGGGGTATTCTTCTGCTGGAAAAGTTTTCAGCTTGTTTTGTTCAGGATTTGATGTGAAGGGGGTTCGAGTCCAGACAGGACCAGGAGGAACTGGGAGGCTGTTGCAGGAAGAGTCAGGATGAAGCCATTCATCCTGCTGAAAGGCTGTTTGGAGAATCCTTTTACTTTGGATGTTTGTCTCTTAGCTAGTGCTTGTTCTTCTGGTGTTTCTTCTGCTGTGTCAGTGTCCACTGGCTTCCCCAGGATGCCTGTGTTTCCCTGCATTTCTCTGCAAGGAAGGACATCCTGCTCTTTAGGCCCAAGGAATGGTTGCATGACTGCTCCCCAAATCAACATAACACACTGCTGAGCATGGAGTAATGCACAGCAGGGTCAGAACAAGAGGTGGGGTGGTAGGAGAAGGAAAAAAAAAGGTTAAATGGAAGCAGGAGTGAGACAAGAGAAAGAGGATTTCAGGAGAACAACCTCTTCCTCTTTCCTGTTTCTCTTCTCAAGCTCTTGTGAAAGCCTCAGTGCCTCCAAACCTGATTCTGGCTATTTTAACTATCTTAGATTTTCCCCCCTGCAGCAAGGGCAGGGGGCCAGCAACCTCCACCCCAGCCCTGTTCTTGCCAGCAGAAGTTATTATTAATATTTTGTTCCCTGACAGCAATGCCCTGGTAATTTTGGTGCTCTTGTTCCAACATGACCAGCCTTCCTCTCTGCCCTTTGCAGGCAGCAAGCAGGAGAGAGGCAGACAATCCTTTCTCATTGCTGTGTGTGGACAGGCTGCTGGAGCACAGTGCAGGCAACAGGAGACATTATTTCTGGACCTTCATTTGGATGCAGAGCTTGGCTCATTGGCCAGGTGCAATTAGGACCTTTGACAATTTTGTTCAGTCTCTGTTGGATTCAGAAGAAAACTTCAGGGCCTAATTCAAGAACACAAAATAGAGGACACCCACTCAACTCCATCACATGTCCCATGGGACAGGCTGGATGGGGTTTTCCAGCAGGGCAGGGTACTGATAACTCACACGCATGCACATGCACACACAAAACACTCATTAAACTAAGCCTGCACTTCCCAGGCCTTGTAGGGGACAGCAGAAAGAACCAAGGAACTGTGTCTCCAGGCCACAGGAGCTGATGGCAGTTCCCCTTTAATAACAGCTTCCATTTTAGCCCTCTGGCCTCACAGGGTGTATGACCAAGCAGCAAAGAGTGAAAATGTGCATTAATTGCAGCTGGCCTCTCTCAGGAATGGTTTGCAGTGTCCATTTCCCACCTGCGGGTGCTCCGTGTGAACACTGCTGTCAGTTTGTGCATCTCCCAACTGAGAGGCTCCAAACGGGAATTAGGGTGATTAACCCTAATTAATTAACCACAAGGGCTTTCAGATCCCAGGGCAGAGTGGTAACTGGCTCCAGAGGGGGGAAGCAGGAGCTGCGGTTGGGCATGGGAGTAAGGGACAGAGTTTGCCTGGGGTCAGGAGGAGAAGCCAACCCTTTGCCTTGTGGCTCAGCAGATGTGAAGATAAAAAATCCATCTGGTGAGACTCCCAGCTGGGATACATTACAGATTATGTGATAGAGAGCAGAGCTCTTACTCCCCAGGAGATAGGAGCATCTTCAGTGGTACAGACATTCAGGAGCGTCATTAAATTCCAGTTCATCTGCCTTCACTGCAGTCCTTCTCCAGCACTAGAAAGCTGAGCTATGATCCTGCTTACTTTCATTTTTTTCATTAAGTCATGGAAGAATTTCAGGGTGTGGCCAGGCAAATCCAAATAGTCACTCCAGAGTGGTTAAGTTCCCTTCCATCAGCTGGCATGCAGTAATCCAGTGCAAACAAGGTGTTAGTCTGCTGCAGAGGATTTTGCAATCTTATAAACCAGAAACATCCCCAGTGTGCACATGGGTGTCAGGCAGCTCTGCTGTCAATATCTGTGTGTCCTGTGGGCTTTTTAGGCCAAAATGATGAAGCATTCCCTAAGGTAGCTGGAGTTCTGGGCTCAATAGCCAACCTATTGGCAGTGAGGACAGGGAGCACCAGAGGACTCAGTGAGCTGCTGCTGCAATTCCTTCTCCAGGCCCCCATTAGGACAGCTTTTCCATGAGGTTTGCTGCTAATGGAGTCCTACAGCCTCTCACTAAACTAACTGGGAAAGTTTTAAAAGCTCCTCAGCCAGGAGGTTCACTGCTGAGTCCTCTTCACCTGCTGAGATGTTAAAAGGGTGATTAGGGAGAGAAAAAAACCAATATGACAGAAAAGCAAACAATTTTTCAAGCCATCTTGTCATAACACATTAAGGAATGTTGATTCATGATTGTAAAGGCATCAAATGTTGGTGCCAAATGTGAATAATCCCAGAGAACAAGTGGAAATGGTGAACAGTAGTCACGTTCCAAGCAGCTGTTCCTTGCTCCCTCCTTCAGCTGCCTCGTGTTTCCTGCAGCCATTTGAAATTTCCTCCTGTCTGTCATGCTCAGACAGACAGAGACAAAAAGTATGGTACAACTGAAGACAATTCTCTTAATTAAAGCTTTCTGGCTTTTCACCAGAAATGAGAGTTGAGATGGGTCCGTGCAGCTGGGATTTACACGACTTTCAGGACACAGGAGTGCACGTGCTCGCAGCACTGCACATGCAGGTGGCATCCCGTGCAAAGCCTTTCCAAGGGTAGCATGAACCTGTGTCACTGCTTGCTGTGCTCAGGAGAATTCACCCTGCCTTTCCTTGGTGTGAAGAAGCAGAACTTCCCTTCATGGGGAGGAGAGACACCTTGATAACTGGGAGTGGACAAAAGCACTCACATGTGTCAGCCTTGATGAATTTCAGGAGGTCAAACATTGCATATACAATTTCCATCATTGGCAAAGCAGTTGTAAAATGATCTAGAGCTACTTTTCCCCAAAAGTGAAGAGTCAAGGCACTCAGCAAGGGCTGTTATAAAACCAGACATGGAAACAGAAGCCTCAACTTCATCCTTCCACACTTGCATCAACTCAGCTTAGTCATTGACAAGCCAAAAAGAGGCAATTATGATTATTTTGTTTCAACTCTAGTTTATTATAGCCACAATTCTTCCCTCCTGCATCCAACCTATTCCCTGTGGTTAAACTACTGTGTATTTTTCAGAAATCCCTCAAATCTTGCAATTGTTGGAGGACTCATCCTGTGTCTCAGCAAGGCTTAAATAATATACCAACATTATTTTTGACTGTGTACCTTATTTTTAGCCCGAATGCATTTGTTCTAGCAGTTGAGTAAAGGGTATTTCCCAAGACAAACTTTTGTCAAAACACTGTAAATTACAAAGAGCAAGGTTCAGCACAGGGAAAACAGGAGTAGAGACTTGTTTAGAGGCCAGACTTGTGCCAGCACATGCAGAATGTTTCTTACTTAGAGGCATAAGAAAAGTTTTGTTTTCATGGTCCTGCAGCTTTTCTCACCTAATGCCTTGCCAACCCTCAGCTGAGGCAGGCATCTGGTAGGTGTTCCCCCTCCTCCATGGTCTCTGTGATCAGAGAGCAGCAGCAACACCTCCACAGAGGGATTCACGCTGGGAGGGGGTGGGTTACCCTCTGGGGGTATCTGTCTTTCTCCTCTGATCACAAAGGGAACCTGAAACAGGGCAGGTGGGCAGGCTGATCTTGGGCATTCAGGGATCTGATCAGCCCTGGCTTTTCTTGCATGCTGAGTCTTGGAGCTCAAAGGGTTTCTTTCTTGGCAGGTCTGATTTCCACGACTTCACGGCAGCTGGATCGAGAATACAAGGCTGAACATATCCTAGAGGTGGGTAATGATGATTGTAATTAGCTTTATTTACCTACAAGTGTATTAAGTCCTCAAAGAGCTTTCCTTGCAAGTTGGAGCACAGAGAAAGAATCTCATCCCATCAGCTCCCAACTGCTGGGAAACTTAATTAAATGGTGTGTGTTAACCCAAGAGACAGCTGCAGCAGTACTGCAGGGTTTATTATTTTCTTGCTGAAGACTGGAGCAAAAGTTCTGTTCTGGAAGCTGTGGGAATGCAGGAGGAAGACTGGAACTGTCCTCTAGCAGGATGGTTTTTACATTATGAGGGAAAGAACAAGCCAGAGAAATCCATCCTTGTTTATCTCATTGTATTGGATATTGCTGTGTAGCTTTGGTCACCAGCCCCCATCCTCAGCTGCTCACAGCTAGGAGTATTCCCATCAGAGGGATCTGGAGGTTTTTGAGTCCATCAGGGTCTATCATTTCTCTCTGCAATGCAATGTGTTGGGAGCATGCACAGGCAGGGATGCTCCACAGGAGCATGCACATGCACAGGATGAGGATGGCTGGTACCTCACCAAGCCGTTGTAATATAAATGTTTTCAGATGTGTGATGTCTAATGACCAGCCTGACCCACTGCCCAGGGCAGCTGGAGGCAGGAGCCCTGCAAACTCATCCCCCTGTGCATGGGCAGGCCCTGCACAGTCCCAGCTGCAGCCGCCAGGCTTTGCCCTGCAGAGAGGAGCAGTGCCTTTGAAAATGCTGAGATACAAATGCAGATCCACACAAACCCCCCTAGCTGGGTCACTGCCCACCAGGATGGAGGCTGGCTGGTCACACTCTGGGTCACATCCAGGAGCCCTGTCACCCACTCCCTTTGCTTGCTGACAGGTGGCTGTCTCTGACAACGGAGAGCCAGCCCTGAAATCCACCAGCAGAGTCGTGATCCAAGTCCTGGATGCCAATGACAGCCCTCCCAGCTTCCCCCACAAGCTGTTCATGGTGCAGCTCCCCGAGAGAGAGGCCTCGGAGACCCCCCTGCCCGTGTACAGGCTGATCGCTTCCGACCGCGACCAGGGCCAGAACAGCCAGATCACCTACACCATCGAGGAGGAGGAGGAGGGGATATTCACCATCAACCCCACAACTGGCACAATCTTCTCCAGGAAGGCTTTTCCTGCCTCTGAATACAACATACTCACGGTGAGAGGAGAGGGAAATGCAAAGAGCTGGTGGGAAGAGACAGGCAGAGAGGGAAAGAGAGAAAAGGGTTCAGAAACAGAAAGATAAAAGGAAAGAGATGGAGAAAATGCAGCAGTGAAGAGGAGGAGAGCTTGAATAAGGCAAAGGTGTTAAGAGGGAGAGAAAGTGGGAGAGAATGATAGGAAATGCAGAAGGTAGCAAACTATTAAAAATGGACAATAAATTTAAAATTAACTGTCCAAGCTACCTTCAGAGAGGAATACAGTGATCCGTGATCCCATATGGATGTGGACCCAGATCTGAACAGTCTTTGGGTTCTGTCAAGCCTCTAGATGGCATTCTGATCAGGCCATGGAGCTTGGATGTAGGTTCAAAGCCTTCCTTGCAACAAGGCTAGTAATCCAGGTCTCTGCTATGGATAGAGCTTGGTAGATTTACTTGATGGTAAAGAGGAATTGGGTTGCATGGCTCTGCCTTGGAAGCAGCCAGAGCAGGGACCACTGGCTCAAGATCTGTTTTGTGAGATTTTGGGCACACTGGGAGCTGAAACCCCTGGTGGGTGGGAGAAGGAGCTTTTCATGGAGTTCCCATGAGCTAGCTCAGCTTTCTCCCTGAGTGCATGTGCCTTTCTCTGCAGGTCAAGGCCACAGATGGTGGCAGCCCCCCGCTCTCCTCCCATGTGCGACTGCACATCAGCTGGGTGGCCCGGCCCGGCCCTTCCTCAGAGCCACTGGCTTTTGATGAGCCCCACTTCAACTTTGCTGTGATGGAAACAGATCCTGTGAACCACATGGTGGGAGTGATCAGCATCGAGATGGGCCCCAGCCAAGTGTGGTTTAACATCACAGGTGAGACACAGGAATCAGAGCAGGGCAGCGGTGTCTGGGAGCGTTTGCTCCGGCTCCCTTGGCCTTCAGCGCTCGCATGCCTGAGCTAATGCAGTTGTTTGCTTTAGGTGCAGGTGAGCTATGGGGAAAGCTTTCTCACAGGCACTGGAAGGTTTAAACAGCCATTAGACAAAGCTGCCCATCCAAGGCCTCTGGTGCCAAGTGCAATTACCCAACACGCTTTTTTAATGACAACCTGGAACTTGCCTGTGTTTGAGGTGTTCTCCGATGTCGCGTGAGAGGCAGGGCATGCCAGTGCCAGCTCCTCCAGGGAATCAAGTGACACTGTTGGTTTTGTTAAAACTGCCTGCAAGGATCCAGGTGTGTGGCTGAGTGTTACAGGTACAGGTGCCCCCCCCGTATCTCCCTCCATGTTGAGTCTTGAGCAGGGAACTGAGAAGGAAGCATTCCTCAAAGACCTGGTCTGCCCTAACTTGTGGGGCTCTCCCTTCCTCCTCACCACATCCCAAGGGTGATTTAGAATCACATCATCCACATCCATCACATGGAATGTGGAACTCTAGGGCCTGCTCTAAGATACAGGATTCAGAGGGGATGTGGGCTGTCACCCCAGGGGACTCTCCAGGCAGTGTGTGCAGAACTGGTCCTACCAACAAGGGCCAATTGTGCTCATGTAATTTGATGTTTTGAAGTGGTGCCCCAATCTACCTTGCACAGCCTTTCCCTGGTACTGCCTGCAGGGCCTGCCCTTGTCAGACAAAGCCTTAATTGAGCAAGTGAATAGTTTTTCCCCTTACTGTGTTAGGGCAAGGATAATGGTGTATAAATACAATTAAGCAACTAGAGATACACCACTACAAGGAGCAAGACAATAGCAGTGAAAGGTTTATCTGGCATTAGTAGTGTCTGCTTGGGTCTGCAGAATTAACGGTGCATTTCTCTGAATGTTATTGCATCATTTCCCTGCTGAGTGCTGGAGCAGAGCTTGCCCTCATCTTCCCCAGTTCCTAGACCTCCAAGTGATGCTGAAGGCTCTCTTGATTTCTATCCTGGTGGAAAAGGACAGGATTTTATTTTTCCAGGGAAGGAGAGCATCACTGGCAACCAAAGGAGTGATGCAGAGATCCAGGATCCTGGAAAGGGGAAAGACATCCATGGGTCTCTCTGTCTCTACTTCTTTCTGTCTCCTTCCCAGCAGGAGAGCAGTGGTCCAGATGGCTGATGAGCACTGCATTCCTCCAGCAAGGGAAGATATGTAATTTTACAACCAGCAAAGATTTTACCAGCTGGTAATAGAATAAAGCAGAATCCAGAGCATCCAGCAGCCAAGAAGAAAGAAGTTGAGACCTGGGATAAATTACAGAAAACTGTTTCAGCTTTCCATATCTCAGAGCAGCTTTGCAGGGTTAAATGTGCAAGAGGAGCCCAACAGGCCCCAGCAAGCGAGGCATGAGAAAGGAGCTGCCATGCCAGGGCTGAGCAGCAGTAGGGTGAGGGACAGCCTTCTGCTGCTGAGCTGCTCAGGCCTGCTGTTCCTGGCAGTTCTCAGCCATCTGGGTTGGAGGCAACAGGCTCTGCTCACCCTGGAAGCACCGTCTGCCTCCCCAACTGTTGGAGTGTTGGGAATTCAGGTGGCTCACAGGCTCCCAGCCGTGGTGATGAGGACCATTGCTGATATGCCCACAGTGTGACCTTGAATCAGAAGCCAGCAAGAGCCCTCTTCTACCCAGCAGGTCCCTGATCCATGCTAAGCCAGTGATGGTGCATGGCTGGAAACCTTGTGCCAAATAAATCAATGCCCAAATGTGCCTGTTGCCAATCTAGCCAGGACATGGCATGCATAAATGCATCCTTTCCCCTTCTCTCCTCCTCCTCCTTTTCTCTAATTCCCCTCACCTTCCTTTGTCATTATCTGTGACTATCTCTTTGTCCAGCTTTGCCTTGTCCTCCCTATCTCTGTGTGCATCTATCTATCACATGTTGGTTTGAGTTTCCAGAGTTGGGAGAAGCATTACCTGTGGCACTGTCCCCAATCTACCTGACTGTAACTGCCCTCCTGTTTCCCTTTTTTGTCTCCCCCTTGTCCCAGGTGGTGATGATGACATGGATTTTGACATTGAAAAGAGTACAGGCAGCATGGTCATTGCAAGACCCCTGGATGCCAGGAAGAAGTCAAGCTATAACCTGACAGTAGAAGTCACTGATGGGTCCAGCACGATCAAAACCCAGGTAATGGTTTTTTTTTTAGTGGATACCCCATGGAGAGGGAGCATATGCCAAAGAGAACCTTTCCTCTGAGTCTGCTGAGCTCTGGATCAGGTGCCAGGCACAGGAATTTCCTTACACTGTGATCCTCCATTGCACAGTGACCCTTATACCAAGCTGGGATTGTTTTTATGTTGTTAGAAACACAGCTAAAGAACAAAGAGAGGTGCAAAGGATGAAGAAGGGACTTGTTTGCTTTCCCATTCCCCATTTTCTCATTTGCTGAGAACTCAAGTCATTAAACACTAGCAATGCTGAAAGCTGTGGCAAGATGTGACATTGCAGGGAGGATGAGGTGCCAACAAAGGTGTACTGGCCTCAGCCCCAGCGTCGCCTCTCCCAGCACTTCCATCCTCATCTGTCCCCTGTGCACAAATATCTCCCCGTTTTGGGTATTCCTGCTGCTGTGTAGGAAAGCCTGGGTCTTTCCTGTTGATCCCAGGCAGCACACAAGGACACATCTGCACCACCAGCCAAGCTGGGGTGCCAGTTCACACACTCAGACCTCAACTTGGTCTCAGCTGCTCAGGCTGAATCACAACACATCTGGGACAGCATCTTAAGGGAAGTGTGTGCACAGTTAGGTCAGGCTTGGGTCCGTGTTCCCATGTCAAGGGGTGTTCCTGGAATGTGCTAGCCCTGGTACAGCCAGCACAAATCCATCTGCAAGAGCTGAGGTCAGGCCCAGGGAGTGAGTGGGGCAGCTGCAGAGATGCTGTGTGCTCAGAATTGCCACATATAAAGTAAGTGCTGGTAAAAGGAGGCACTTCACTCTCAGGCATATCCCCAGCTAAAATTATGAGATTTTGCCCATCTTTACCTACCCTTTGGAGGAGTGTTCAGGGCATGATCTTTCGCTAGTCATTCTCTCCACACTTAAGAAGCAGCCAAAAGATGCACAGGAAGACCTAGGCCGTGAGTCACCTGTCAGTAATGCTTATCATGGGAAATTCACTGTGGGGAGTGATGAGTGAGGAACTCCACCATTCCTGTGGAACGTGATGCTAACGATGGCCACCTGTCTCAACTACCTTCAAGTATTGTTCCAAATAAACAAACAAAGCCCCACCTTGCCTAGTGTGCATTACCTGCCACCTTGCATCTCATCCCTGCGTTTATTTTGGCACTCAAGGCCTCTAGCAGATGTCAAGAAACCTGCTTGTGTAAAACCCCCATGGCATGCTCGGGTTTGCTAAAGGAAGATGCAGGAAGCACATCAGTGGGAGGGTCAGGACAGCCAGGGTAGGAGACCACACAGGAGAATTCTGAACCCCAGCAGGGTTCAGGATTCCCGGCATGTGCTATTAAACGCAGAGAAGAAAACTTGGCTAAAAAGGGTAGAAGAGAAAATTTGCTTCTCCACACACTTGCTGCTCTTGAGATAGGCCAGCCCCTCCCTTCTTTTACCAAACATCCCCTTCTGTCAGCTTTCTGTTGAGTAAATAGTGGGGGTTGCTGTGTAGGCACCAGCCAGCAGCAAAGCTGGCACCAGGGCTGAGTGCTGCTGCTTTCCATGGCAGGCTGTGATTGTTTCCCCGTGTGCCAAGTGCAGGCACGTTTGCTCTGAATGCCTTGCCAGACTGGAGAGGTTTTAAAAAAGGAGAGGAAGCAAACTGAAAAACACAAAAGGGGAAGGTACAGCAGGAGTTCCTTGGGATGAAGGACAAAAGGGCTCCCGGTCATCATGGATGGCAAAGCTCCAAGAGTTGGAAAACTGTGATGGTTATGGCACTCAGAGTACGTCAACACCCAAGGATTGGTAGCTGAGATTTTACATGGCTGCACATCCACTTGCTGCCCTCACTGTGCTGTCTCCCCCACAGGCATTTATCCACGTGATTGACATCAACCAGCACCGTCCCCAGTTTCTTGAGAGCCATTACGAGGTGAGGATTCCTGAAGACACTCCCTCAGGGAGAGAAATCCTTCGAGTCAGTGCAACAGACAAGGACAAAGGAAAGGGGCTCATCTACACCATCCATGGCAGTGTGGACCCCAAAAGCACAAGGCTTTTCCAGCTGGATCCAGGCAATGGAGCCCTCACAACAGCAGAAGGCTTCAGTTCCCAGCCCATGCCTCAGCACACCCTCACAGTGATGGTGAGTCCTAGCCAAGCCCTACTGAGTCCACCAGCTTGGCTGGGATATATGGGTCACTGGAGAAATTAAAGTGGTTCTAACCTTTGAGGGAGGATTTGTCTGGAACAATAGGGGAGAGGAAAGCAGGTTGTTAACCTTTACTATATAGCTAAATGTAGTTAACACCCTGCATTCCTCTAACCACCTTCTTTGGAGGGCCACTGGGTTCTTATAAAAAAAAAAATACAAAGTGTAATTGTTAATGTTTGGTTTCAAACTCAAGGCTGAGCTTTGGTGCTGAAAATTCCACGCTCACTCCCAGCCAAGGGGTTGGTACCACTGCAAAACACCCACTCTGGTAAGAGTGCTCATGAGTTCCTTGGAAGATGGTGCAGGCTTGTCCCTGGGTGTGACTGTCCCTGCTCTCTCTCTCTGCCATTCAGGTACGAGACCAGGAGGTCCCCATCAAGCGGAACTTTGTCCGAGTCATCGTCCACGTGGACAGCTGCAACCTTCACCCTCCCCAGTTCAGCAGCATCCATTACGAAGCACAAGTGCTGGACTCAGCAGTGGTGGGCACAGAGGTCATACAAGTCAGAGCCCTTGATCAGGACCAGGGAGCTAATGCTGAAATCCACTACTCCCTTCAGGCAGGTGAGAGCCATGCAACAAGGCAATTTAGATGATGATCATACCTGCATTACCATGCTCTAACTGATGGCCACTTGACCAGCTTTCTCTAGCTGCTGCATAGAACAGCAAAGGGCTGTACAGTTCTTAAACGTGATTTTCTTCCTACCCAGAAAAAATCCAGAGTGAATAGGTAATTTCTATATTATAGAATATTAGCATCTTTTCTTAAGAGGACAGCTTAATGTTGAGTCGCTGGCCTAAGAAAAATTGTGACTGGACAAGTTAGAACAACCTAAAATCTGCTCCTCTGTCTATGGGAATTATTCAGTTGTTAGGCAAAAATACTCCCAATTCCCACAGGAGTCATCATCGTTCCACTATTTCTACCAAGAAACACATCCTCAAGGAATGGTGAGAATCCTCTCAGCATTGACTGGTGGTGGTTTTGAGTCATTCACGGTCAGTGGGCAAATATTTTATCATTCACTATAAAGGTTAAAACTTGAGTATTTATGTCTGTGCCACACGGCCTATTTAGCCTGTAAACTCTTCTCAGGAGACAAGCCATTCTTTGCTCCATCTTTCTCACTGCAATTTAGATCAAGGACTGAGGAATTTAATTGCTCCTGAAGTATTGGTAATTACAAGCATGACAGGGCTTGAAGGAACTAGTACTGTCTGTGCTACCATGTTCTGCACACGAGGCAAAAGCTTCAAGCACATGCTCTGCCACCACTAAATATGCTTAAATTAGAAGGGTGTTTATCACCAATTTACATTTTGATTGATTCAAATGTTAGCTCACAGATCTCAATGGGTTCATTGTTCTTATAATTCAAATTATGTAGAAATTAATTAATTTCTAGAAAAGAAACAGATGTTAATCGGTCTACAAGCTGGAGAATGTCTGAAAAAGAGTTTCAGAAAAGACCAGTAACGTGTCTGCATTCTTCACTGTAATTTCTCCTCTTGCAGGTAATGGGGAAGGCTTCTTTAGCATCGACCCATATTCTGGAATTGTTACAGTTGCCAAGAAACTGGACCCATCCAGGCAGGAGCGATTTACTCTTATTGTAAAGGCAGAAGATCAGGGTTTTCCTCAGCTTAAAGATTCTGCTACAGTACACGTCCACATCAGACCCTCGGATCGAACCCCTCCAAAATTTCCAGAGACTGAATACATCACAGAAATCAGTGAATCCACTGCTATTGGCTCTCCTCTGATCCAGGTTTCAGCCACAAGCTTGTCACCAGTCAGCTATGAAATAAAAGATGGAAATGGAGATGGAGTGTTCTCCATGAACTATCAGTCAGGCCTTATTTCCACTCAGAAGAGCTTAGATTTTGAGCAGGTGTCTTTTTACCAGTTGAAAGTCCGTGGTACCAACATGGCTGGAGCATTTATGGATGCTGTGGTGCTCATCTATGTCGTAGATGAGAATGACAATGTGCCTGTCTTTGTTAAGCCTTCCTTTGTTGGCTGGATCATGGAGAATGCCCCATCACAAAGCATGGTTCTGGATGAAAGCAATGCTCCCCTCGTGACCTATGCAACAGATGCTGATCAAGACTCCAATGCTTTGCTGGTCTATGAGATTTTGGAACCAGAGGCACTGAAATATTTCACAGTGGATCCCAGCACAGGGACACTGACCACTCGTGCTGATATAGACTATGAGCTCACCCCAGTTTTCCACTTCAGTGTACATGTGCACGACAGTGGCAGTCCCAGCTTGTTCGCATCCAAGCCTGCCAAGGTCACAATCCACGTTAAAGATGTCAATGATTCACCTCCAGTCTTTCTGAAAGACACTTATGACATTTCTCTCCTGCTACCTGCCCACCCAGGGATGGAGCTTTTGTCAGTGCAGGCAAAAGATGAAGATTCGGAGGTGACCTACAGCATCGTGGAAGGGAACCTTGATAATGCTTTCCATATTCATCCACTAACAGGTCTCATCTCCATTCTTAACACTACTGGCCTGAGAAGCTACCGAGAGCTCACAGTCAGAGCTGGTGATGGCTTATATAAGAGCACTGCTCTGGTTAAGCTAAATTTAACTCGGGCACAAGGTACCAGCTTGAAATTTGATCAAGACGTGTATACAGCAACTGTGATGGAGAACTCGACAGATGAGAAGACTCTAACCATTCTTGGGGTCAAAGGGTATCAGCTAAATGAACCCCTTTCCTATTCACTTTTGAATGAAAAGGAAAGGTTCAAAATGATCCAAGCCTCTGGGGTTCTTCAGACCAAGGGTGTGAAATTTGACCGCGAAGTGCAAGACATGCACGAAGTAGCTGTGGAAGTGAAGGACAACAGGAAGCCACCAAGAGTGTCCCAAGCCACAGTCAGAGTTTATGTAGAGGATGTCAATGACAACCCCCCACAGTTTGAGAATGTGCCATACTACGCCTCGGTGCAGGATGGCACAGAGCCAGGGGATGTCCTTTTTCAGGTATCAGCAACAGACAAAGACATAGGGGCTAATGGAGCTGTTACCTACTCATTTGCAGAGGAATACAAATATTTTTGGATTGACCCTTACCTAGGAGACATCTCCCTTAAAAGGCCTCTTGATTATCAAGCTTTAAATAAATACAACCTCCGGGTCATTGCTAAGGACAAAGGAGAGCCTCCCCTGCACGCTGAAGAGGAGGTTGTGATCAGTGTGAGAAACAGATCCAACCCTCTGTTCCAAAGTTTGTACTACAGAGTGAAGGTGCCAGAAAACGTCCCCCCATACACCTCTATCCTCCACATCCAGGCACGCAGCCCTGAAGGATTGCGCCTCATCTACAACATTGTGGAAGAAGATTCCCTGAAACTCTTCAACACTGACTTCAAAACTGGTGTCCTCACTGTCACTGGGCAGCTGGACTATGAGCTAGAGACAAAACACACATTCACTGTCAGAGCCACGGACACAGCACTTGGATCCTTCTCAGAAGCCAGAGTAGAGGTGGAGGTAGAGGACATTAATGACAACCCTCCCGTATTTTCTCAGATCATTTACACAGCGTCTGTCTCAGAGAGTTTGCCACCACAGACCCCTGTTGTCCAGCTCTTTGCCTCTGATAAGGATTCAGGCAGAAACAAAGTGGTCTCCTATCAGATCATGGACGATGGTTCAGATGCTGCCAAGTTCTTTAATATTGATGCCAGCACAGGGCAAATAACAACAGCTCAAGCACTTGATTATGAAACAAATCAACAGTTCCGCATGAAAGTCAGAGCTGCAGATCACGGGGTGCCCCCACTCAGTAGCGATGCCCTGGTAATTGTAGATGTGACAGACATCAATGACAATCCCCCTGAGTTCAGCCAGCTTCAGTATGAAGCCAAGGTCAGTGAAATGGCTACGTGTGGGCACATTGTGATCAAAGTCCAGGCCCTGGACCCCGACAGCGGAGACACCACCCGGCTGGAATACGTGATCCTCTCGGGTAATGACAACAGGCATTTTGCCATCAACAGCACTTCTGGGATAATCTCCATGTTCAACCGCTGCAGGAAGGACTTGGAGCCATCTTACAATCTCAGAGTTTCTGCTTCAGATGGAGTTTTCAAGAGCACTGTGCCTGTGTATATCAACACCACAAATGCCAACAAATACAGCCCCTCTTTTCAGCAGAATGTGTACGAGGCAGAGCTGGCAGAAAATGCTGAGATAGGAACCAAAGTGATTGAACTGCTGGCTATTGACCCAGATGGTGGCCCATATGGCACCATAGACTACACCATCATAAATAAACTCGCCCATGAGAAATTCTCCATAGATAATAAAGGCTGTATTGCCACACTGCAAAAACTGGACAGGGAAAATTCCACTGAGAGAGTCATTGCCATTAAAGTCATGGCCAAGGATGGGGGTGGGAAGGTGGCCTTCTGTACTGTCAAAATTATCCTTACAGATGAGAATGATAACCCACCTCTATTCAAAGCCTCTGAATACACACTGTCCATCCAGTCCAATGTCAGCAAAGGCTCCCCTGTCATCCAGGTACTGGCTTACGATGCTGACGAAGGTGCAAATGCAGATGTCATTTACTCTGTTGACTCTGTGGAGGATGTGGCAGAAGACCTTGTGGAGATCAATGCTGCCACTGGGGTTGTTAAGGTCAAGGAGAGCCTGATTGGTTTGGAAAACAGAGCCTTTAACTTCAAGGTGAAAGCTGAAGATGGCAGACCCCCACACTGGAACTCACTTGTTCCAGTGAATCTCCAGATTGTCCCCAGGGAGGTGACATTGCCAAGGTTTTCTGAGCCCCTTTATACATTCTCTGCATCTGAGGATCTTCCAGAGGGGTCAGAAATAGGGTCAGTCAAAGCTTTTGCAGAGGATCCCATTATATACAGCCTGGTGAAGGGAACCACTACAGAAAGTAACAAGGACGAGGTGTTCACACTGGACGAACAGACAGGGGTTTTGAAAGTTAAAAAACCTATGGATCATGAGACCACCAAGTGGTACCAGGTTGATGTCATGGCTCACTGCTCACATCTGGAGACTGAGCTGGTCTCTCTGGTCTCTGTGAATATCCAAGTGCAAGACGTGAATGACAACAGACCTGTTTTTGAGGCAGATCCCTACAGAGCTTTTGTCATGGAGAACATGCCTTCAGGAACCACAGTCATTCAAGTGACAGCTAATGACCAAGACATGGGAAGTGATGGGCAGGTGACCTACAGTCTGGAATCAGAATCTGGCAACCTCCGTGGGCTCTTCACCATCGACGGCGAGAGCGGGTGGATCACCACACTGAAAGAGCTGGACTGCGAAGACCAGGAGATCTATCGCTTCTATGTGGTGGCCACTGACCACGGCAGGAAGGTCCAGCTCTCCTCCCAAACCCTGGTGGAGGTCAGAGTCTCTGATGAAAACGACAACGCCCCGCAGTTCACCTCAGATTTCTACAGGGGGTCGGTGATAGAGAACGCGGAGCCGGGGCAGGCGGTTGTCACCCTGAGCACCATCGACGCGGACATCTCCGAGCAGAACCGCCGCGTCACCTGCTACATCACCGGTGAGTCCTGCCTGGCCTTGGACCTCCAGGGGGCAAGAGGAGAGTATCACCTCAGAGTGAGGGTTTGATACCTTGTCTTACAGATTGTTAGTAATAGTGTGTCTTGGTTTAGAAAGACAGGTGTGTCTGGGAAGCTGGAGCTTCCCTTGGAATGGAGAATGTAAACCCCCTCTCTCCAAATTATGATCATTTTGCAATTAGGGGCTTTCAGGCAAAGATATGGGAATAGGAATAACAGTTCTTTACTTGGAATATTAAAAATACAAATGGAGTAATAAAAAAAACCTAAGCAAACAAACAAAATCCTAGAAACACTGACAGAGTCAGACAGTCCCATCAGAAGCAGGAGATGGAGGCTGAGCTCTGTCGTGAGCTGGACTCAAATCTGGGGAATACAAAACTCTTTAGTAACTGCTGTGGTTGGAATGTTCATTAAAATAACTATCTCACCACTGAATCGTCCTATTTCTCTGGGAATAAATAAATAAATAAGATACATATAAGTAATTACATTCTACTGTAGAAATATTTATTTACACTTTCTTAACAGAGAAATAATTAAGACAGTGTAATTGTAATATCTATTGAAGGACAGAAGAGGCAGTATAGGAGGAGAGATTTTTCTCACACAGATACTGTGATCTGTATTTGAGTTCTTTGACCCAGCTTTTTCTCCTGCCAGCACTGTGGTCAGTTTACACATCACACATATACCTATAGCCTGTCTGTGTTTTTTAATAACTATATATAGCTTTTTGGTATTAAATATATTTCCTACAAAACCACTTGGAGGCTGACTTAATAACAAGGCTGCAGTTGGTCACTCTGCACTGGGGATATTTAAAACTCATGTCAATCTTAGTAAAGGTTTTAGCTAACAAGAAATACTAAAAATTATTCTTGCATCCCTGAAACATCACATGTGCCAACTAAAATTAACCACTGCTGTAAAATAACAAAAAAGTTACACTGGAATGTTTGTTGTTCATCTGCACGAGTGGAAGCTTGCTCTTATGGTATTTTTTGACCCTAAAGGGTCTTTCTAAGACCTGGAGCAGATACTTCAAATTAAAATGTTTGTTCAGACTCAAACGAGGACCCTTCAGGGTCAAAACATTAGGCCAGATCATGCTGCAGCCTGTTATCTATTATTGTAACCATCCAAAACAGGGAAGGAATGCTGGTGCTTTCATTTGGTTTATGGCATGTCTAGGTATTTGCAAGCCTTTGGGAGGAAATGTTTAATCCATTCTGTATTCACATTTCTGCCATCTTAAAGGCAGTAGTAACTTCCAAGTACTTTAAACCTGAGAGGATGCACACTTGTGTTAGGGGTGAACACCTTGTGCTCTCTGCTTTGCATGTACAAACACAGGTCAAGCTGTAGAAGTAAACATGGAAATGCAGCAAAAGAGAGGATTAGGAAAACACAGAGCCCAGCTTCCCCCTATCCACATTATTTTCAAGTGTACAGAAACTAAATCTGGGCATGGGCTGGTGTTTCCCAGCATCAGAAGAAGAGCTAGTACAGGTGTCATTATGCCTCCACAACCTCATCACTGCAGCACAAATGAAAGCAGAAAGGGAGTGAATTTAATTTATCCCACTGTGCAAGACCCTTCAGAGTCCAATACAAACAGATTCCAAAGCCAGCTCTCTTCACTGGCTCCCATTGCCTGAACTGCTTCCTCCTGGGTCAGCAGAGAACACCAGCTCCTTCCCAGGAGAGAGGGATTCTCCAGTGACAGAATCCAGCCCATTTAAAATCCAACAAATGTAACAGTGGGAGCAGCATGAATTTGGTGGACCAGAGAGCCTGCCTAGTCTGGATTTACCTGGCTCATCATTTGGCTCTTACAAAAATAAAAAATAGCCCCAAAAACAAAGCTGTAAGTTAAATACCTCTATAGGTTAAGAGGAAGTACAATTGTATATGGTACCATAACAGTAAGATCCAAACCATATCTGCAGGGTGTTTACAGCTCTCGGATCCCTTTAGGAACATGTACCAAGAAAGACTGATAGGCTTTGGGAAGGTGAGACAATGTGGTTTTGAGGCAATGAATATGCACATCTGCAGAACATCACTGATTTTCTGCAGTCATTGTTTCCTTCTCCCACTGTAATGTGCAGACAGGGAATAACTAAAACATGCAGGCATTTTCCAGCTGTGCAGTGAGGTTGACCAGAAGTTCCTCACCTGCTGAGTGCATCACCAGTGCCCTCTCTGCATCACCAGTGTGAGTCAGACAGTCATAGAGTCATTTAGGTTGGAAAAGACCTCTAAGAGCATCCAGGTCCTTCACATCTCCTCTGAAGGAACCATCAGTGGACACACCTATATTCCCTTTCCTTATCACTCACTTAGTAAATACCTTTTTTTACTTGCTTGCTGCCCCCTTCTAGAAGGAGATGTACTGGGACAGTTCACAGTTGATCAAATTGAGGGTGAATGGACAATTTCTTCCAAGAAGCCTCTGGACAGAGAAGATACAGAGAAATATCTGCTCAAGGTTATGGCCTCTGATGGGAAATTTCAGGCTACCACCGAAGTGGAAATTTTTGTACTGGATATCAATGACAACAGCCCTGAGTGTGGCCAGGTAAGACATTTGTTCTGGGACATCAGGGGCATAAAGGGAGATCCTGGGAGGGAAAGAACACAATAGAAAAGAAGAAAGAACAGGCAGAGCATGTTAAAGGGTTTGGCTTGTCATAATTCTTCTCACACGATCCTGTTGCTTTGATTATGCTTAACAATTTTAATTAAGCTGCATGTCAAGCAAGAATATTAAATCTAGCCTCCAAGCATGTTTGCCAGCAGCAAGTGAGAGTCTAAGCGTTATGAAGAGTAATTTTTGGAGATAAACAATGCCAGGAAGCCTCCTGGGAAGGGGCATGTAAATTACTGAGTTTTATATCCTGCCTAGCTGGGAGATTCCCATCAGGAGGTTTGTTGCTGTAGAGAGCTGATCGCTGGTGTGGACGTCACCCGTGGTGAGAACGAACAGAGGTGGTTACTTCCCAAAGGAGATTCAAAGGCTTGTGTGAAATGAGCTCACTCGTCCCAGTCCACACCCCAGCAGCCAAGAATGGGAGGCACATTGTATTCCCCTATAAATCCCAGGATTTATCCTTCTCTGTGAAGCTTCTCTGGGTCTGTTCTCCCTCCATGCGGGATGGAGGTATTTTGGAGATGGCTCAGATGCCAATGATTTCTTTTGTTCTATCCAGATACTCTACACTGGGAGAGTCTCTGAAGATGCTGGGCCGGGTCTTTTCATTTTGAAAATATCAGCGACCGACCCCGACGTGGGCAGCAATGCCCAGATAACCTACAGCCTGCACGGCCCCGGCGCCGAGGAGTTCCGCCTGGGCCCACACACAGGTGAGGGCAGGGCAAGGGGATGCTTTTATCCTCTTCCTCACCCAGCCCCGGGAAATGCAAGCTCCCAGCATGGCTCAACACAAGCTGTTCATTCCAGCTGTCCCAGGCTAGGAAGGAATGGCCACAGCATAGAGTGAGTGAGCTCCATATCATCCTGTTTGCTCGTTACAAATGTTGTTAAAATCAAGGGCAGACACTGTTGCTAGCAGCAAGGTCTCAAGGAGGAAAGAGCAGCAAGTATTTGCCTTGAGCCAAAGATACAAGTTCTAAATCCCAAAACACTTCTTATCAGGTCTTAGGCAGTGTATTTACCCAAACAGACTTGATGATCATTCTAGAGATCACTTGGAGTTCATTACATTGCAGAAAGCTCAGTGCAGTGGGGTTTAGAAGTACGATTTATTTATGGACAGTTCTAGCCCATGATGGCATCCCTTGGATGAAGTTCAGCTGAACTTGCAGGACTGCCCATGCAAAGCCTTGCCAGGGCCCTGGCTGGCAATGATCCGAGGATAGCCCTGAGCAGTGTGGCGTGGACACATCACCACTATTAGCTCAATTATTGTCTCCCACGGTTCATCCAGGGAAACAGCTGAAGGTGAGGCCTTGTAGGCTGCAGCTGTGATTGCTGGAGACACGACCACCTCCTGTCCTTTCCCACAGGGGAGCTGACCACATCTGCACCCCTGGACCGTGAGCAGAAGCCCAGGTACCAGCTGGTGGCCAAAGCCACTGACGGCGGGGGCCGTTCGTGCCAGGCTGATGTGACGCTGATCGTCGAGGACACCAATGACAACGCGCCACGGTTCTTCCCCAGCCACTGCGCCGTGGCCGTCTTTGACAACACCACCACAAAGACACCCATCGCCGTGGTGGCTGCCAGGGACCTTGATGAGGGTGAGTCAGAATGGCATTTATGTGTTAGTAGACTTCATCTTTCATTCTGAACAGAAGCCTTTGAAACCTAAGGAAGTGGTGCGGCAACGGGCTTGGATGATTGAATCTTGGCGAAGATGTGCCTGGATCTCATTGCTGACATGTTCTTGACTACTGGGCTGGCATCAGCATTTTTGTGACTCTGTTGGGAGTGCTGTATCTGTAGAAACCTGCAGAGCTTCTTTGAGAATGTGCTCAGTAACTGTGGCTATGATACAGAGCACGAACTGTGACACAGGGATCCAGACTGGGTAGAAACTTTTTCAAAGGTAGGGACTGAGAATGAGTGTAATAAAGGAAAAAAGGAGTTTTAGGTATGGGTGGGGTAGGTAATATGGATGGAGAGGTCTTTCTGAAGACACAGATTCTCAGAAATATAGGTAAAGCTCCTAAGAAAGGAACTTTCAACAGACCTCTCCAGCAGAGGCTGAATTTAGAGAAGCAAGATCATAATTATCTTCTTTGGAAGCAGATACAAAAAGAAATTACATTTGAAAACACGGTAATTAAAAATGGGGAGCACTAGTAAATGCAGACAGCTGGCACTGATGGATAATGGTGAGGGTGGCTAAATGACTGAACCTGCAGATGGGCAGGGGCACACTTGATGGTTGTATGATGTTCATACAGCCTCCATTTTCCCTTAAATGGGAATTTAAGGTCATTCAGTTCATGTGGTCCTAATGCATTATAAATAATGCATTATAAACAAACCCACCAGCATCCCTACCCCTGAATTACTGCGGCCTGTCCATTTCCCTTGCAGGTCTCAACGCTGAGGTGGTCTATTCTCTGCCTGACTCTGCCAATGGGCACTTTTCAATTGAGGAGAGCACAGGGGTGATCCGCCTGGAAAAGCCTCTGAAGGATTCCCAGCACTCAGCCTTTGAGCTGACAGTCTGTGCCACTGACCGGGGCACCCCGGAGCCCCTCTCCTCCCTCGGCACTGTCACTGTCTCTGTTGTGGATCTCAATGAATACCTGCCTGTTTTCCTGGCCCCTGAATATGTGGCCATGGTAAAAGAAGATGTGGCTGTGGGTACCGAGGTCCTCAACTTGTCAGCCCTGACGAGGAACAACGCAGAAAACACAGAGATCAAGTATGAAATTGTGAATGGCAATGACCACGGGAAATTTCAGCTCAACTCAAACACAGGTAAAATTGATCTTGTGCCCAAGCAGGTCCAGGTTGATCCAACATCAATGGCTGTCTTTGTGTGCATCTTCTGTGGTTCTTCTCCATTTGGCTCCCACTTCTGCTCACATCTGTCTTTACCCATCACAAGGGTAGGGAATACAGTCTTCTTTTCTACTTCAAATTTTGCCCTCCGAGTCACTTAAGGAGTAATCCAAATCTTACTGAAATTAATGGAAATATTTCTTCTATGTGTCTGAGACCTGAGACAGGTCCATGTAAATGGAGAACAGGATGAGGAGATTTTCCCACTTCAAAATGCAGGAGAAAGTAGTTTCATTTAAAAAGTGTTTCCATCAAGATCCCATGAGGAACCTGCAGCCCAGGCTAACAGGCAGCTTTACTGAGTAGCACTCAATGAACATGGAAAATAGCACCCTAACCATGGGGAGGTGTTGTTGAGCTATGATTACCAGCCAAATAAAGCCCTGTTCTGTTTGCACAGTGATGTGATAAGAGCTGTTATCAGAGGCCAGTGTTAACTCCCTGAAAAAGCCCTTGGCTGCATCAGCAATGGCCTTCTGCCCTGAGCTGTAACATCCTCATCCTCAGCCTCTCTGGTCACAAGGCTCTTGTTAATTCTTCCACAGCAAGGTGGTCAGAGTTAGGTAAACTACACTGTTTCAGCTGGCAGTTTGGCAGTTGCCTTGGCATATTTGCAGTATTCCAGGAAGTCTCACGTGCCATTCATTCCAAGTATTTTCTGTCTTCCCATCTGCCAACGTAGGTGCTCTATACATCAACGGAAGCCTGGACTTTGAGGCGAGTCACGAGTATTACCTGTCCATCGAGGGCACCAGGAAGGGCTCAGCCTCCCTTAGTGATGTGACCATGGTGGTGATCAACATAACTGACATTAATGACCATGCCCCCGAGTTCATCCAGGATCCCTACTTCACTGACATTCGGGAGGACGCTGCCATTGGAGAAATCATCCTCACGGTATGACAACCAGGCCTGCTGTCTGTGCTCCTTCTCTGGTTGTGCTATGCAATATTCACTCCTCTTGTGCACTTTACTTTTCCTTGGACACAGTGACCTCAGTGGGTTTGTGATGTTCAGCATCTAAGATTAAATTACAATGTTAAAAAAAGATGATTGGCAGAATTTCTGAGACTCCATGGACGTGGAGAACACTTTGCTTTATAAGATACCTTTAAGCCAAAATAAAGGGTGGGCTCAGGAGCTTTGAGGACATCCCAAGAAAACAGAAATCCCTGCAAAAGGACAATGCCCTTGACACCTGGGGAAGGCAGAGGCTCCTCTGAGCAGAATAGCAGAGCCCAAGGTGATACAGAGTTCCCTGACCAGCCTGTTACCATCACAGGGGTGGTAAAATCAGGAGTGGGTCTAGGAGAAAGCTGAGGAAACCATGTTGTCTTGAAAAAACTATTGGATGACACTTCCTTGAACCACCTTCCTTTCCCTCTCCTCTCTTGAGACAAGCTCAAACCAATACCCTTAAGTGACAAAGTGGTCCCATTTCTCCCTGGCATGTCCTTTTTGGCCCAAGGATCCTAGTGGGGTTTTATTTTTTCCCCCAACAGGTGTCAGCTGATGACTTGGATGGGTCAATGAACAATCAGATCACATATTCCATCGTGGAAGGGAACCCTCTGGGACACTTTGCCATTCAGCCCAAAAATGGGCAGATCAGCATTGCCAAGCATCTGGACAGGGAGGAGGTGAGTTCAGGAAAATGAGAATGGGAAGGCTGAAACAGATATGTCCCAAAAGACTGAGGGAGAACAGCTTACTCAGCTGCCTCCTGTTTTCTGAATTACTTACTCATAGTATTGTAGGTAGAAGACAAGGTATTAATTTGTTTTCGAGACTCACAGATACTGCAATAGCAAGGCTGGGCTTTAGGAAAGGCAGTATAGAATCATAGAATGGTTTGGATTGGAAGGGACTTTGAGAATCATCTAGTTCCAACCCCTTCCATGGGCAGGGGCACCTTCCACAGATCTGAGTTTTGGTCTGCCCCCCAGGTGCTTCACGCTGGCTGGGTGCGAATCAGCCCCAACCAATATTGGGAGCACTGGTTGTAGAAACCAACATAGTTGGGTTCTGCTTCTCTGCAGTAGAGCATTAGAGAAAACAGGTGTGGGGAGGAGAAAGGTCACCTGGACCATCTCTCATTCATAAAACAGCAGCAGCTTGTCTCAGCCTGCCAGAGTTCAAAAGCCTTTGGACAATACTCTGAGGCACATGTGGAATTCTTGGGACATCCTGCATAGGGACAGGAGCTGATCCTGACTGGTCCCTTCCAGCTCAGCTTATTCTGTGATTCTATGATTCTTAAACCACTACTGACAGGTGTTTGCCCAGCTTAGTTTCATCCATCTTTGCAGAGAAGTTGTTTCTCTTCTCTGCAACTGTTGTGAGGCTGATTTGGTTTAGCAATGAGCTCTGAGTGAGATTTATGGATGGAGAGCCTCAGGCAAGGGCAAAGCTGTTGAGGCCGTGGTGCATGGCCTCGGGCGTTTCAACAGGCTGCAGCTGAATAAAACTTCAGAGTGAAAAAGCCACCATTCTGCCATTTCTCCAAGTAATCCTGCACTACAAATCCTGCAGATCCCCAGTTACTCGCTGACGGTTCGAGCCACGGACAACGGCCACCCTGCTCAGTTCAGTGATGTCCCTGTGCACGTCCACGTGTCTGATGTCAATGACAACCCTCCTCGCTTCTTCCAGCTCAACTACAGCGTGGTGGTGCAGGTAAGCCAGGAGACAGTTTGTTCTCACAATCCCTCTCATTGCACTAAGGAGCTCATTCCTAGGCTGCTGTTGGAGCAAAGTGGGGAGACAGTGATGAATCACGATGCTGCTTTGTGCTCTGTGTGTTCTAGGGCAGGGGTGGGATTTGTTTTCCTGTTCCTCATCCAGGAGCTCCTGGGGCACTGTAGATTCCCCTGGGCCATTTCTCTTTGCTTACCTTCCCCAATTGCATCTTTCCCCATTTCAGGAGAATGCTCCCGTGGGAACAAGTGTCCTGGAGCTGATCATGAGCGACAGAGACTCTCCAGAAAATGGACCACCATACTCATTCCAGATCACCCAGGGCAATGATGGGAAAGCCTTTGAAGTCACCCAAAATGGTCTGCTGGTGACATCATCTGTCCTGAACAGAAGAATGAAAGAACAGTACCTATTGCAAGTCCAGGTAGAGCATATGTTACTGTCCTGGTGTCTGAATTCCCCAGCCAGCTTAACTAGCAATAAAATGCGATTAGCATGGCCCAGCTGAATGAAAACATCTCTGGCTTTGAAGAAATCAAATCCAGGCACAAATTGTGCAGCTTGGAGCCAGCTCCAGAGCTCATTTCTCCACACAGTCTGCCCACAAGAAGCAAGGGGCCAGCTTCTGTGTTGATAAAATCAGATAATACGATCATGAAAAATACTCTGTCAGCAGTTTCCTTAGACAGATGCTTTCCCCATAATCATTCCAGTGAATTCCAATTTAAAGTGAGACCTGGATCTGGTCCTACAAGCTTTCTCTAATTATCCTTGTCATTTAAGAAGTGGTTTCAGTTCCTCTTCAAAAAGGATTTCTATTGTTGCAGAATGAATTCATTGTTTCTCAATGTTATCAGTAGAATAGTCCATTACAAAAAAAAGGATAATAACATGTAAAGTACATACTTTTTCAGTAATGGCAGTTGTTGTAAAAGCTGCATGCTGTTATATTACAAACCTCAACCTCTAACTGCTTAGCATTAGGGAGAAATTTATCCCATAATCTGATTATTCGCATTTTTGTGTTTGAGGTTCCTTGACTCAATGCTAGACAGACATTGTCAGAGCTGGGACAGGGGCTTAGAGAGCCTGGAAGGTGAGCGAATGTGTTGATGTGTGTAACTGCTTTACATCTCCGTGCACTCAGTTACACATGGAACCACAAAGACTGGCAACATCACAAAAAATTATTAACCCTCAGGAATTCAGAACCACTCAGAGGTGCCTCAGCTGCTGCTGAATGCACAGGGAGGTGAGCATGACCCCACCACTGGCTGAAGGCCTCAATCAGTCTCCATGCTGGAAGGGATGCTGCCCTTTCCCTAGGGCCTTCTCCAGGCAGAGCTCCAACACTACTGTCAATTTTTCCCGTTCTTTCTTCATTCCCAGCCTGCTGCCTGAGAGCTTCCACTCAGTGCTCCCTGAAAGGCCCTCTCCTTTGCAAGGCCTCCCCAGTCAGGTGAGGTGACAGTAAGCCAGCGTGTGGCTGTAACAGATCCTTCTGTTTTCCTTGCCAGGTCTCCGACAGCGGCATCCCTCCCCTCTCCTCATCTGCATTTATAAATATCCAAGTGACTGAGCAGAGCCAGTACGCCCCCTCAGCCCTTCCCCTGGAGATATTCATCACCACCAATGAGGAAACCTTCCGGGGCGGCGTTCTGGGCAAGATCCACGCCACGGACCGGGACCCCCACGACACGCTGGTGTACACGTTGGTGGCACAAGTGCCCAAGGAGGGGCTCTTCTCTGTCGGGGCAGCGGATGGGAAGATCATTGCTGGGGACAAGCTCCCCCACGGCCACTACCTCCTGAACGTGACAGTGAGTGATGGAACGTTCACAGCCACTACGAGCGTCAGCGTCCACGTGTGGTGCTTCACGCAGGAGGCCTTGGACAAGGCAGTGGTGCTGCACTTCCGACACCTCTCCCCAGAGGAGTTTGTGGGGGACCACTGGCGTAACCTGCAGAGATTTCTGGGGAACATCCTTGTCACCCGGCGCCAGAACATCCACATGGCCAGCCTGCAGCCTGCAGCTGCCTCTGATGGGGTGGATCTGCTCCTGGCTGTTGGAGAGCCACACGGCTCCTTGTACGAGCCGCGGGTGCTGGCCAGCAAGCTCACTGGGTCAGCTGGGGAGATGGACCAGCTCGTCGGGCTCCGGATGAAGAAAGCGATCCACGTGCCCTGTCACGGGTCAGACTGTGCCCACCGTGTCTGCAGGGAGACCATCCAGCTGGATCCAGGCATGATGTCCACCTACAGCACTGCCCGGCTCAGCGTCCTCACCCCGCGGCACAGCCTGGAGCAGATCTGCTCCTGCAACGGTGAGCAATCCTTCCTGGCAGTGTCTGAACCTGGGCATGTTGTGTTTTCCTTCAGTACCTTATAGAGCACCTGGGTTCTCCATGGAATTAGGTTGCCCAGTGACCAACAGCTCTCCCCACAATTTCAAAGACTCTTGGAGTCTGAAAGTTTCATATAGTCTATTTTTTAAAATTAATCTCCTGTAGCATTTAATAACAGCAACATCTGTCTCTCTCATTGAGAAAAGTCATTCATACTTAGCAGGAAATGAAGGTCAATGATCAGAATTTTTACCTGTGATCTCATGTGACCTGGCAAAGCACAGAGTAACAGATAAATTTAAGGAAAGCCAAATAAAGTACATTTGTTATACTGGCTCTAGGATACTTCAAGAAATAATTGGAGGGAGCAGGGATCAGTAACACCAGGGCAAAAATGAAAGGGAATAGCACAGAGTAATATAAAAACTTATTAAGGATGGAGAAATTCAGGGGTGTTGTAGATCACACTGAGGGCACCTTGAAGGACAGAAATAGCCAGGCTGATATTTCAGGGTTGCTTCACAGTTGAGTACATAGAAGAAATACTGGGAGCTCCCAGTGGGATGGGTTGGTGTGGATAGGATTGCTCCTGGACAGTTGTGGCATCAGGCTAGGAAAAGAGGCAAGGCTGGATACAGTCCACAGCCTCAAAGTGCCACAAAGATGAGACCTTTCTTCCATTCTCCTTTCAGGAACAGCTGTGAGGTTTGGGGGCCACAGCTACATTTGGTACCAGCACTCCCAGGTGGGCTCCTGGCACATGCACTTTCGCCTCAAGACCCACCAGCATCACGCAGTCGTGCTCTACGCCAACGGGACTGACCACGCCACTCTGGAGGTGAGTATGGCACTGCAGGGGGAATCCTCCCCACAGTTACAAAAACCTTACTCTCTCAGGGAAGGGAATCATAAAAATTGGATTAGTAATTCATGTAGCTGGAATATAAGGCTTGGGAAGACCAAACGAGAGCCAAGCGCAGTTTGGCAATTGCTGCAATCACAACTGGGAATTGTTCTCTGTACATGTAAATGCATGTATTGGTCTCTGGTGTGACTTCTGGTGAAGTCATCAGACACCAGTTCTACATCACCTTCTTTCCTTCTTTCTTGTTTCTTCATTCCTCCCTTGCATCTCACCTCTCAGGAAAAAGAATTTATCAGGTGGAGTCATCCACAGACCAGTTGTTTCTACTTCAACAAAGGACCAACTTTCTCCCATACCTCAAATTAAAGGGCCTTTACAATAATGGACAGGAATCCTAAATTATATTTTTCACACACACACCCCTCTTTTCAACCACTTTCTTCAGATAGATTCACTATTTTAGACACCTGCAGAGACAGGAACATTTCATTCTGATCACTCTCCTCCCTTCAACTGAACAATGAACTTAGCAAAGCATTCACAGAGCATCTCCCTCTTCCACTTTGGCAACAAAAGGAAAGCAGCAGATGACTAAAGAATAGCGTTTTTGTATATTTCTCATCAACTGAATTCAGACTAACTGGAGACTAAGATCACAGGACATGCTTACCAGCTTACAGAGATTTGTCCTTGAGACTGATCCCATTGAGATCTACACACTGTGACCTACCTGGAAGTGTTCATCCTATCCTTGGATTCCCCCATCCCTTCTCATGATTTCACAACCCCATCTTCCTGTTGTGAAACACTTTTCTTTCCAGTGTTACAAAAGACCCACACAGACAGGCAGCTGCACAGCAGCCAGCCCCCACACACTTGCCTTTTGCACGTATTTCAAGCTCCTGCTGCCACAGCCGTCACTCCTGGAGAGCAGGAACAGAGAAGTATCATCCATATGTCCTGTACCCATCTCTAAGAGTGATTTTAAGCTGAACTGTAAAGGGCCAGTGAGAAAAACTTCTCAAGAAGGGTCTCAAGCTTTCTACCTCACCTCTGGGAAGGGGAGTCACCAGAGAGTTCATCAGAAGGAATCTGGCACTTTAGGTGGTGCTCAGGAAGTACAAGATGGCAAGAAACTCCACTGTTCCAGGCCAGCACAGGGAGAAAAGGGAGAAAAAGCTCATGATGGTGGAGTTCAGTGAGCCCATTATCTCCTGTGCCCAAGCTTGTTTCCACAAGCTTTTCAATAGGAAACATTCATAAAGCCTCCTCCATAAAAGTGCCTGTGAATCGTTTCTTTCCTGACTCGCTTTATTAGCAATATCTTAGGGATAAAAAGGCTTCTAAACCACCTGGCCTGATAAAAATGACGGAATCCCTCAAGATTTTAAACTTTTTAGACTGAAGTACTCCAGATATGAGCCAAAGCCTTGAAAGGACAGTAACTGATGTTTTGTAGATTTGATGAAGAGGGTGAGCTCTCCCAAGAGAGTGCATATCATCACTTTTCCAGTCTCTAAGCTCTCCTGATGTTCAGAAATAGGTTGCAGCAAGAGGATGGCAGACCAGGCAAGCTGCAAAAGGCTTGGCAGCCTGTTAGTTCTTGCTCCAGGGAATCGAGTTCTCAGCTGTCTCCCAGCCCCAGAAATTGATAAGCCAAATCTACAGACCCATCTGAAGTGAAATCATGTTCCTGCAGATGAAGTGAAGGGACAAAGTTCTCTGGTGTGCTTGCCAATTGTGCAAAAGGATTTACACACGTGTTGCCCTGAGGCTCTTCCATGGCATGTGCTAGCTGCTGCTTCCTCTTCCTTCTTACAGCAGTTGCTCTCTTCTCCCACTGGTATTTATTTATACTGTGGTGGGCTTCTTTTAAGAGTTAACTGTTGTCCTGCTCTACTCCAGAGTAGCCCCTCCACATTGTATGTGGGTTTCTCTAGAGTCAGTGTAGTCCATAATCATTCCTGCTCTTCTAAACCCTTCCAAGAAACCTCCTTGCTGTCTCTAATGCCCCCCATGGACATCTCTCCTGCCTGGGATGAATTGCTTGATGTTACATAGCAGGCTCTGCAGGTTTCCCACCAACACTTGATTCCATCTCTTTTCTCCTTTTGGCATAGGCTCTTGGCTTCTGTAAGAGAGAGGTTTTATCAACAAAGCACTGGGGAGATAATGGTGAAAAAGGGGTTTAACCCTGACTTCACCCTGAAACAACATAGCTAACTTTTCCTTTCTCTGGCCTGTATGACTTTTAAAGATGAATCTTGGGCCAGAAATAGGAATTCCTAATGTCCCAGTTTAATGCAGAAGATGTTGATGTGTTTAAATTTTAGCAGCTCAGTACCTTGTCTCTCTCCAGTCTGGTGGAGATCAAGGATTGGATTGCAGCACATATCAGTAACTTTGGCCTGGTTTTCCAGCATGGGTACAACAGTAATTCCTTTCTCTGCCTCCCAAGTCCTCCTTTTTCCTTCAGAGAATGCTGCCAGTGCTTCTCCTCAATAAGATTCTTTCACCACCCTCACCCCTGCCAAAGGGGCAACTGCTCCAGCACCTTCCCCACCACTAATGAGACAGTGAGAACAGAACAAAAGCCACGTGGCCCAGAACAAGAGTCCGTCTGTGACTGGTGATGCACTTATGGATAGTCTGATTGCCAGGGCTCTGATCAGGCTCAGGAAGGTGGGAGAAAGGGCAAGCAGCTGCAGCAGTAGCTGTATGATCCCATGGCTCTGCTCTCTGTTACATGAAAAGATGAGATTCCCTCCTTGCATGCTGGTCAAAGGCTGCTGGGAAGGACCATGGGTGAAATTGTGCCAGAGAGATGAAGGTGTTCTGCAAAATAAAGGAGCTGCAGTCACTTAATTGATCCAGGCATTGGTTAAAAAAGGTGAAAGGGGCTGCATTTGGTACTTCTTGGTATCAGAAAGTTGGGAGTCATCTCAACTCAAGTCAATGTGAAGGCTGGGAGAGAGGGGAACAAGCAGCAGGAGAAATGTTGAAACCCTTCATAAACAGCAGCCTAGCATGCCACAGTTTCCTGTGACTTTTGTGTTTTACAGATGGTTAATGGAGTGCCTCAGCTTGGCTACAGCTGCCGGGGGAGCTCCTCTGGGAACCTCTCCTCCTCACGGTTTGTGAGCGACGGTGAGTGGCACTCGGTGTTCCTGGAGGTGAAGAACACTTCCGTCCGCCTGCTCATCGATGGCCTGGGAAACGCCTCTCTCCAGCTGCCAGGCACCTGCAGTATCTCCCAGGGCAGACAAGACCTGATTTTTGGGGGCCTGAGGCAGTCTCTGCAGTCCCAGAGAGTCACACGGGGGTTCAGGGGCTGCCTGGACGTGGTTGCAATCAATGGCAGAGAAGTGGTTCTCCTTCCTGGGAAAGGACAATCGAAGGAAGTCTTGGAGGAGGTGGGGATAAAGCAGTGTTGCTCCCCCACCGGTGCCTGCAGCAGCAACCCTTGCCTCAACAATGGGATGTGCTCCGAAACTCCTGGAGGAGGTACGTGAACATCCCACACAGAGCTACAGGAGAGCAATAAGCAGTGAGGGGGGGGAAAGATGCAACAACTTTATTCACCCCCGTGGAGGGGCTATTCCAGGGAGGAAGCAGAGGTCCTCTGTCCCAGGAGACCTCAAGTGACTCAGTGCAGCAGCAGCTACAGGATGTGAGATCATCATCCTGGCTCTCACCAGAGGAGCATGGGCCCAGAGGGCAGGAAGGTGTTTCTAAGGAGTGTGCATGACATAGGAGAGCAGAGTGTTGCCAAAAACTCAAATGCATATAGAGATTCCACCCACCCCTCTGCATCCTTTTTGCTTAAGGAGCTGTTAACAAGGCTGGAATCAGGCAAGATGGGATCATGCAGTGATGGTATCTGGGCAGAAACAAGCCAAGATCTTGGTCTCTTCCCACTGCAGTGAGCGGCTCCCCAGGGCTATGCAAAGGGATATGGGAAAACTGTAAGCTCAAATCCAAGAGTCCCAGGCTAACCCAAAAGAGGTTTGATACAGGCTGTGCCCTAGGCAGTGTCCCTGCTGCCCAGTTCCTGCCATCAGAGGGGCTCCTTGCAGTGAGCACTATCACAGGGGCAGGGGCTGTGAGGAGAGGAGCTGCTCCCAGTGATGTCCACCCGTGTGTCACTGCCCTACAGCTCATTGCAGCTGCCAGCACAGCAGGGCTGGAGCCCGTAGCACCCCATCTAGGAGATGGGTACTGCCTGTGCCTCAGCCCCTCTGAGGGGCAGTGGGGTGCTTCCCACGCTGCTGCATGGGGCAGAAGCTGCTCCTGCAGCTCTGTGCTCTTTGGGGCCCTTGCCAAAGCACACCCTGCCTGGCGAGCAAGTGAGGACAGAGGAGGCACCACCTTCTCCTGCCCTGCCTGCTGCCTCTGGGAACAAGATTCCCAGCCCTGTCGACTCAGCAGCTGCCTGGTTCAGGTGAACTTGTTTGACACCAGGTGTAAATGTACAGAACAGTTAGTCTGGCTGGCACTCACACCTCAACCTTCAGACCCTCTGCACAGAAAACCTCTCTGGCTGGGCTGGAAGGGGCTCAAAGCCAACAAAGGGAAAACACATTCCTGCTCTAAGCCAAGGTATCCCCTGTTTCATTGCACAGAGAATAGAGTGGGAGGGGGAGGTGAAAAATCACTCCCTTAGTTCCTTCCCATAGCTTCCTTCCAGGATGAACAATTTCTCCTGCAAATGGCCCAGCTGACCATCAAAGAGCCTGTGGGACATGGCCCCAGGCAGGACACGGCTGCAGGGAAGGGATTGCCCAAGGGATGTTTGTTTATTTGTGAGGTTATCCTGGCTGCTTGGCTTGCTTCCCTGAGTGCCGAGACCCCGGGCAGGCAGCACGAGTTGATGCAAAGCTGTGCCCAGGGATCTCAGGTGTGGGATTACAGCACAGGCAGGGACTCGCCCGTGGGAGCCAGCCCCAGGAGCCACGTGGCCGTGTGAGAACACATCTGTGGGGAGAGGGCCCCCAACCACAGCGCTCAGGACCACAAACACAAGTGAGCCCCACATCCAGGACATGTGTTTGGGCACACACAGCCCTGTGGGCAATGTCCAGCACCTGCTGCACCAGTGTCAGCACGTCCTTCTGGTACAGCCACTGACACGCATGTGGGAACAGGCCCAGGTTGTTTGCCCCATGCTCTAAAAGCAGGGTTGTTCAGCATGTGGATGAGTAGCAAAGACTTTTTAAGTGTGCTGCAAGGTGGAAACTCTGGATTTCCCTCACAGCAACACCAGCCAGGTGATGAGCAGAAGCTCAGCACAGCCAGGGACATTCCCATGCTTAGGACTAGGCTAAACAGCAGCTAAAAGCACAAAGAGCAGGAGCCCCCTCCGAGGCCCTGGCTGTGCTGGGGTTCTCTCTGTCTGTGAGCAGGCATCTCCTGTAAGCAGGAGAAACTCGGCATGTTGAGACAGGCACTTCATACCACAAGTACTCGCAGGACCAAAGACTCCTGAGAACAACAAATTACAGGGGATTGCACTTAACAGAGTCAGAGACTGTGAATCAGCCAGCCAAGTTCCCCTTCCTTTATCCCAGATTTGTCCCTCAGCTTCTCCATGCAATAAAGCTATGCCCTGACTGCATCTCTGATCTGTGTCAGGAGAGGACAGGCTTGACTTGTTGCTCAAACAGCTCCCTAGTGCCACTGTGTTGCCCCAGAGTGGCCATCCAGCCTCCAGCAACTACACCAGGTCCTCTAGTGAACTCCCCAGGCCTCCAGGGATGGCCTGGGTGTCCCACAGCACCTGCTGCAGCAGCAAATACCTGTGCTTGGGTAGCTGTGTGAGCCCTCTGTGGGGGCCAACAGCACCAGGCACTGCTCCTCCCCTGTTCTTGCCCGTTTTTCCACACAGATTTGTTCACTCTCACCCTCTCCAGGTTACACCTGCATCTGCCCCGGGCTGTTCTCTGGTGAGCACTGTGAGCTGGGGGACAGTCCCTGCGAGTCCAAGCCCTGCCTGCATGGGGGAACCTGCACCCTCTCGGCCACCGGCTACTCCTGCCACTGCCCTGCCTGGTACCTGGGAGAAAGGTGAGGTCTGGGGGCGCTTTGGGACAGGTGACATCCCATGATGGGCTGAAAACACGAGCACAGCACGTTTCTGGAGCTCACCAGATCCACACACTCTGGGATTAATTGCAAACTGCAGGCACCTGAGCGTTGCAGCCGGGAGGTGTTGGAGGGCAGGGCTGAGAGAACAGCACACAAATAACTCTGCCATCGTGTGGCCATTGCCCCTGTGTGCCCATCTCCTCTGCTTACAGATGCTTTGGTGCCTGCAGGTGCTGTGGGGCAGTGCAAAGCCTCTCCTTGTTGGGGGAGAGTCTCTCCCCACACACTGCTGCTGCCTGTGACAGGAGCCAAGTTCAGCAGTCATGGGAGCACCTTGGCTGTGGTGGGGGGAGCTCAGCTGTGATGGGGGGCCTGGCAGCAGGGTACAGGCAGATACTGCACTGGGTGGCAGGAGGGTGCCCTGAGGCTGGGGGAACCTGCCTGGCAGAGTTGTGAGGTTCCCCCTGCTTTAGTAGGCTGAACACCCATCTAGCAGGGTGCTAAAGGGACTGTTTCCATCTGGGACCAGCTCTACAGGGTTCATGCAAAAGAAATCTCAGTCCCAGCTGACAGCTGGATTGATCCAATTCATCCAATTGAAATCCCAGCTCAAGACAGTGGGCATTACCACCCCAGCCCAGCAGCCCCTCAAAGATCCCCACCTTGCCCCTGTCCCAGCCTGGTCAGAGATTCCCAGCACAGGCTCAAACAGCATCGCACCCAGTTCATCCTTCTGCCTTGCCCATTTAGCCAGGATGCACGCTGGTCCTGTGGATCAAGGCAAAGGCAGAAATTATCCATTCAGCTCTTGGAATAAAAGCCTGTAGCTGAGCAATAGGTGGCAGTGTAATCCCTGACATCGGCCAGAGCCTGTGGGTGCATGCTGCACACACCATCTCACACGTCCTAAATCACTGACTACAACAAGAGCAGTGCAAACCTCACAGAGGTTTTGTTCATTTGTTCAGTAATGAGAACAATAAAAAGGGAAGAAAGCCACTAAAGCACTGTATATTTCCCCCAGCGTGGGATGGTCACTGCTGTTGGAAGGAAAAGCCCCCTGTACTGCTGGCAAACATTTAGGTTGGAGTGGGACAGAGAATCATCTCAGTTCTGCAGATGCTCCATAGAATGTCAAAAAAGCCTCTCCAGCAAGGATGTCCATTCCCCACCTCACAGGGTAGTCTTTTCCCAAATGTTTGCTGCAACCTGCAGACAAACACAGACCATCCAGAGGCTCCACAGAGCTTGGAGGACGTGGGAGACTTCATAAGAGATTAACACACCTCACACTGACCCTGGGCTCCCTAATTTAACAGGATGGGAGCATCTCTCTATGCAGTGTTAGCCCTAGAATTCCAATCACTCCTCTGACGCAGAAAGCTCCCCATTTTAACTTGGGCATACAACTAAAAAACAGGACCACCCTGTAAAACATGGTCTCTTGAAAAGCATCGTTTTATACTCAAGGATCCTCTGCCAGGATAAGCAGGTAGCAAGAATCCAGCGAGGGTGGGAGAACAGACCAGGATGGAGCATCCTTGGGTGGTGTAAGCCAGAGCCTGAACAGGCTGAGGCAGTTCTGGTGCATCCCAGACTGGCAGGGGTTGTCTCCATGTCCTTCTCCCCACAGGTGCGAGAAGCTGGCAGAGGAGTGCCAGGACAACCCGTGCCGCAACGCCGGGCGCTGCGTGAGCAGCCAGGGCTCCGTGCACTGCATCTGCCCGTCGGATTACCAGGGGGACTACTGCACGCAGCCCATCATCACCCCCGCCATCGTGCCCGCGCAGTGGGCGCTGGGCCCCGAGGAGATCGCCGAGATCGCGGCCGGCGTGCTGGGGGCGGCCGTCCTGGCCGCCGCCTTCGTGCTCGTCCGCAAGCGCTGCCGCCGCCGCGCCAAGGCGCACAAGCCGGTGGCCCGTGAGGACCCCGACCTGCTCTCCAAGAGCGAGTTCTCCAAGAGCGTGGGCGTGGGCACCCAGCCCGTGCCCCCCATCGAGCTCAACATCCTCAGCGACGCGGCGCACAACGACCTGGACCGGGCCGCGCCGGAGCCGCGCAAAGCTGCCGGCACCCCTGAATTTGTCACCTTCAACTCGGCCAACGCCCCGAAGCACCGGGGCACCATCGTGTGCAGCGTGGCCCCCAACCTGCCCCCCGCTGCACCCCCGTCCAACTCTGACAACGAGTCCTTCATCAAGTGCACGTGGGCCAGAGAGGAGATGGGTCGGTAGCCACAGCTTTTTCTTGCTTTTACACATCCCTCTTTCTCTTGGGAAGTAGATCTGAGGTTTGCAAACGTGAGGGACAAATGGTGTTGGCTAAAGCAAATCAAAGCAGGGGCAAATACTGCCCCAGCCCTGCTATAGAGCCTTCATTGGCTCTTTCCTCCTAATTCACCAGTACATCCCAGTTTTCTGCTTTAACCTGCTTGGTCTTGTACACAATCAGCAGGGAAACCATTAACGCACAGCAGGCTGTGATCCTGGGACAAAAAACCCTGTAAAAGAGAAAAATTGAAAAAAAAAAATTAAGATCCTGAAAGTCAGTAGGAGTTTTAGTGAAGATGTTTGCATCACTGCTCCTGGGCAGAGGGATCACATTCTCAAGGAAACACCTTGAATGGCTCTGGATAGCAAGGTTACCCCATGCAGGAGCTCCTCACAAGAGTAACTGCAGAGAAAGAGAAAGATCCAGGGGATCACTGGATCACTGCCCCAGTCCCTTCATAACATGAGTTTTTTGCATCCAAACATAATGATGTTTTGGGTGCTGGAGTAGTGGATATCTGTAGGCTGCTGGGGCCACTGCCTCAGCACAGCCAGGGGTGATTTCAGGTCCCCGCAATGCCCACATTAGCAACTACACCTCCCCTATCCCTACGTCTCCTCCCCTCCCCAGTCTGACATATCTCCTACAGCTCAGAGCCTACAGAAGGAATTGGCAGGAGGGCAAGAGAGAGGCAACAACCGCTAGAGCTGCAGCTAACACGACTTTCTTTTGTTCCAGTCTACCCAGCAGAAACGACCTACTGGCCCCCCCGCTACGTGTCATCAGATGTCCAGGAATATTCCCACTACGAGATCATTCAAGGCCCCCCTGCCTCTTCCTCCCACCCTCCTCTCCCTCCACCGCCGCCTCCCCCCGCAGACACGGAGCCGGTCGCTCTCTACGGGGGCTTCCCCTTCCCGCTGGACCAGAGCAACAAGCGAGCCCCCATCCCGCCCCGCTACAGCAACCAGAACCTGGAGGACTTCCTGCCGCTGGGCCCCGTGGACATGGGAGCATCCCAGTGCCAGAACGAGTACACGGCCATCAGCTACTACCCAGCGCAGCTGGTGCAGGGCGAGGGGCTCCCGTACCAGCCCGAGCCGGGCTACAAGAGGGTCAGCATGCGCCTGAGCGTGGCGCAGCCCTCCTACGCCGACTGCGAGCTGGGCCCGCAGCCCGGCATCCGAGCCCAGCCCCTGCCGCCGCCCAACTACGAGGGCTCCGACATGGTGGAGAGCGACTACGGCAGCTGCGAGGAGGTGATGTTCTAACGGGGCTGGCTCGTGGCATGAGGAGAGAAGCACGCCTCCACGCAGAACAGAGCGCAGGGGGCCGGCACATGCTGCTGAAGGGAGGTTGGGGTGTGTCCCCCTCAGCTTGCAGCGTCCCGCCCCCCCCTGCATGGCTGGGTTGTAATTTTGGCTGGATCTTTCCCCTCGCTGTCCTCCACGGTGCTCCTGCTGCAAATGGAGGGGAAATGCTCCAGCCGCTGCTGGGACATGGAGGATGCTCCTGGGATGCCAGTGACCAACCTGCCTCCTCACCATGCCTCCAACACCGTGTGGGACCACAGCATGCCACCTCCTCCCACCCCAGGCTTCCTGGCCACGGGGAGGAGGAAGAGGAGGAGGGCAAGCACTGCAGGTGTGGCAGCAGTCATGGTGAAGAAAGGTGTGAAAGGATTAGCAATGCACAGCCTGGCAGTGCCCCATGTGGGGTACAGAGGCTCCCTGCTCCCAGCTCTGCCTCCAAGGGCTTGCATCAAGCCAACAGTTTGTTTGTGGAATGGATCGGCTGGTGCAAACCCTCTTCATGTCTGCTCCCTGGCACTGGGACAGAGAAGAGGGAATGCAGCTGGTCCCACCAGCACATCCCTCACTGGCTAACAGAAGTCCAAGGGAAAAAAAACCCCAAAACACAAAAAACAAAATAAAAACAACAAAAAAAAACAAAGACAAAAAAAAAGCGCGTCAATTTCTGTAGAAAAACCAAGCAACAAGGTTTGTTACAGCAGGAACTGCCCACAGACTCAAACCAGGCTGCCCAGCCGGGCTGTGTGCACGAGTAAGGGGGACCCTGCCCCAAGGACTGTGTGCACAGCCTTGTCCCCGTGGCTGTCACAGTCCCTCACTGAAGGCAGCTGTACGTGGTCCTGCCAGCAGCAGGGACTCGTGCTGTATCCCGGAAAGACTGGCCAGCACTGCCTGGATCTGACCAGAGAGGGGCACCGAGGCTACTGAGCATGGGTTTGCCTGTTGGTCCTTGTGCTTGGAAATGTTATCGTTTCTTCGTGAGAGGTTTTCTTTGGTTGGTTGTTTGATGTAACTTTTTTTGTTGTTGAATTTTTGGAAAGTATTAAAAGAGTTTGGATTTTTTTTATGATTTTATTCAGTATCTCGGGGATCCTCTTGTAAATAAACAGGACATCCTTGCCTAGCTCCAACTAAGGGAATAACAGCTGAAGTTTGGGCACCAAAAGCTTTCAGAGAAGTACCAAGACAGCAAGTTAAACACTTTTTTGAGGATCCTGTAAGTGCCAGAGGGATGAGGCAGACAGACCCACAGTACCCTGTCTTGTTTTGGGAAACCCTGAGCCTCCTATACCACTTAGCTCAGGAGTAAAGGGGTTGAAATGACCCAAACTGAAGCCCTTGATTTGCATCCCCAACAAATACCAGCTCTCAAAGCACTCATGCATTCCACAAAACTTTTTCACCAGCTCTGCTCAGCAGAAAGCAATCCCTGCCTAGATTAGAACTATTTTATCTAGTTGGTTTTGTTCTGCTTGGTAAATCCCTCTGAACATCATCCGAAAATATTGTATTCCTTTACTTTGTTTTGAGGACATTTAATTTTGAGGTGTCTCAGCAACAGGCACCACTTTTGCCCATAAGAAAGACACAAATTGTTCTTCCCAGCAGCAGAAGCAGCACAAATAACAGTGATGTTTTCCTTCAGACTTTTAAACTCCCCAGGGTTGCTTTCGCCAGTGGTCACAACACAGGGAAGGGTGAAGGCAACTTGAGATAAAGCTGCACTAAGTGACACCTGGGAAGGAGCAGCCTCAGTAAAGCCATTTCATGGGATGGGGACAGCCCTGCAGTGCTCAGCCCGAATAAAGGATGGCTGTGGATCCCACCATGGTGACTCTCCAGAATCAGAAATACCCTGAAGCACCAGGAGTGGCTGTGCTCAGCCATCCCTCCTGCCCTGTCCTTCAGGTGACCTCAGACCCAGAGTTCCCATCAGCTTGCAAAAGCCTCCTAGTTTAAGAAAAACGTTCTGCCAGAGTTTCTAAAGATGAACTTTTTATAGCAGATTTCTCCAACAGCCCTGTAATGGCACACTGCAATGGTATGAATTATTCAGCAGTGAGGATAAGCCAAGCTGCAGCAGCGCTGGCAGAGTATCCCAGTGTGGGCTGACTTCTGCTTCTTTGATCTCTAGGGCAGATCAGCAGCAGCTCAGCAGCCCCCATCTTTTTTCACATGCCAGGCTCTTTTTTCTTCAGCTGCAGCCCTACTTTTGGCATGAATAGGGAGATTAGAAACCAAGGCCCAGCTTTGGTGGGACAGAGAAAAGCCCAGCCCTACAAACCCACAAGCTCTGCCCACAACCTACTTGCACAAATGAGGTCAAAAGAAAAATTACATTTTCCAAGCAGCAAAGCTGGAACACTTTTATTTGAAACCCTCACTAGGAAGGCAAATCCTGTGTGCTGTGTGGGGATGGGAGCAGCACAGGATGGGATCCTGGCTACCTGCTGGGCTCCACGTCTCCTGCTCTCACTTCTTTTGGAAGAAAAACCCACACTTCACAGCCCAAAGCCTTTACACATAAAAAATAGATCATATTTATTGATTAAAGTAAGATACATGATTCAGGGCAGCCACCCTGGCTGTACACTGACAATATCCATAGGCACGAGACACGGACGTGACCATTGCTATATTTACACAGACAAGTTTCTTGGTTACTGAGCAGCCTACAATACACAAGTATCAAGTGTTTTCGTGTCCATCAGGTCCTGCACCAGCTCCCCCTGGCTCAGCAGAGCCCCTCACACCACATGTGCCACCAGCACATCTCACCCCATCTTCAAACACCCCTGCTCATCCCAGTAAAAGGGAGGAGCTCCAAAACACATTTAATGCTTCTGTGATATCCCAGTCCCCTTGGAAATGAGGTCTTCACTGCTGCTTGCAAAGTGAGTTTGGATGCCAGGAGCCTCATCAGCAAACTCACTGATGCCCAGTGCCAGGCTGGGGACATGCCTTGGCACAAAGCTGTCCCTAAAATGTGGCCAGCCTTCTTAGAGTGCACTAGCAGGGCAAGGGGAAGCATCAGATACCCCCTGCTCCTCACAGCATTCCCTCCTCTGCTCGACAATTCTGACTCAAACCCAAGCCCAAGGGCCACACTGGGGTCAGTACACAGAGATGGACATGAATATTGCACTTGTCCCGCCTGTGTCACGCCCTGGAGCCCCTTCCCAGCCCTGGGTGATTCCTCTCTATCCCCATGGTGCCCCCCAGAGGGAGGATTTGAGTTAAAGCTTTGCTCTGCTCCTGACCAAGCAATGCTGATCATGCCAAAACCTTCCCCAGCACCGCCTTGGAGGAGATGAGATGAGCCCCAAGAGATGCAGGGAGCAGAAGAGGGGCTGGAAAGGGGCAGTGACGTGGCACGGATCCACCCCACACCTGGCCATGGGTCCACGTACCAGCATGTGGCACCCAGAACTGCCAGCAAAGGGACACAGTGCAGACACAAGCAGCACCCAGGGAGAGGCAGGCTGCAGGGACACGGCTCCACGCAGCCTTCTCCTCACAGAACCCAGTCAAACACCGAAAATAACCGCAAACCTCACCCTCCAGAGATGGGAACACAGCCCACTGGTGCTGTGCTCACCCTCCTTTCCCACCACCAGCAGCCTCTGCCCACCCCCAGGGAGACACGGCTGCAGTGGACTGAGGGATGAAGGCTCTCCAAAAGAGCCAGCATTTGGGAGATGCTGTGTTAGCAGGCAGGAGTTTGGCCTGCCCTATGGAGGATGCATTTGCTCCCTTGTCTTAAAAAAGTAGAAATCCAGCAGAAAGGCAAGGAAACTCTCTAGGGAGGAAGCTGGGCTCTCAGAGAAAGGAAAGCAGCAGCGCCACGGGTCCATCCCCGCCAGGCATGCACCAGCCACGACAAAAAAAGCAACAGGAGACAGGCAGAAGTGCCAGGGAGCTGCATCCTACAGGAGGAAAGGAGCTGGGCAGAAGCAGAGGATGCAGAGGGAGTGGAACCAGGAGAGGAAGGGTTAAAAACTGAAATATTATGGAGTTTTTGTGTGTGATTTGACATTCAGTATTGGCCTGCAGAAGCAGGCAGAGCGTGCCAGGGCCAGCTCAGGCACTGTAAACAAGGTGATGTATTCCTGTGGTGTGTGGACAGCCTGTGGTGACCCCTGGGGACACCCCATCCCACCCAAAGGGGACCAGCTCAGCCCCTCGGTATGGCAGAGCCTGTTTGCTCCCCACACACCTCAGTTCTGTAAAGCTGAAAGCCAAGCCTTGGGTTGTGCGCTGGACGGGGAGAAAGAAACGTCCCTAACGTGGGCCAGGGGTCAGCTCCAGGGCCTGCTCAGGCTTCCTGCTCAAGGCAGCTGGAAACAGAGCTGCAGCACTGCAGGAGCCAGTGCCCATGGCTGGGGATCCCAGAGAGAGAGCTGTGGACCTGGCACGCTCCACACCTCAGGCTCTGCCCACCCTCCCCACAAGGCTGAAGTGAGGAGGGAGCTCCACGCTCTCTAACCTGAGCTGAGGTTTGTCTGTTGCTGTAAAAATAAAGTGCTCAGGGAAAAAAAAAAATAAAAAAAAATCAAACTGGCACAAAAAAAAGTAGTCCCTGTTCCCCGCCCTGACTGAAGGGACAGGGGAAAAATGGAAAGGCTGGGATTTAAAAAAAATAATAAAATAAAATAAAATCTACATCCCTGGGTAGATGCCTATTTACAGAGGAACTGTTTTGCTCTACCACCTGCCCTAAGTGCCCCCAGGGAAGGCACTGCCCCAGCCAGGATCCCACCTTCCAGAGGGGAGCCCAGGGCAGGATGCTGCTGCAGGGTGCTGGGCAGCCCCGTCCCCTCACAGACCACACCCACCACGCTTCCCGAGAGGAGAGGGGAGGCCGTTCCCGGGAGAGCAGGGCCCGGTGTCCATCCGGAGGGGCCAGGGGACAGTCACTGCACCAGGACAGTGGTGGCGTTCACCACGCTGGCCGTGGGTGCCACCAGCTCCACCAGCGCCTCGTAGGTGCCCACCACGAAGCCCACGAAGCCGAAGAGGCTGATGGCGATGTCCTTGGCAATGACAAGGGGGTGCATGCCCTCGGAGTAGAAGGTGGCAATCTCCAGCAGCGGGGGGAAGATGAGAGCCAGGGCGCTGCTGCTGACCGAGCCCACCAGGGAGATGACGAGGTCCAGGCGCGGGATGAGGATGGCCAGCACACCTGGGGAAGGAACGGACACCGCATCAGTGCTGCCTCCTCCCACACGGCAGAGATGCTCCCCCCTGTGTCCGAGCTTGCAAAACCCCACCCAGGGATGCCACTGGCTCAGTCACACCTCTGCCCTCCTTCCTGACAGAAGACAAGGCTGCGTATTTTTCCTCCCCAAGAAGCAATTAAATTAACATTGTTAAACTAACAACCCTTTTTGTCGCCCTGGGGGCCACCAGAGCGAGCTCCAGGGCTGAGCAGGATGGATGCTGCTGGCTGCCAGCATTCCCGACCCCCCTGTGTGAGCCAGCACTCCTGCCCCCCACACCTGGGGAGCCATAAAGCCTCAGAAACCCCATAAAAGCAGGAGAAGGGAAGAAAAAGGCATCTCCCCCACCCCAAATCAATCCATGTGGTTTTTGTGTGTTTAGAGCTGCTCCAGCAGCAGCACGCCCACGGCACAGCCTGGGGAAGAACATTTGTTAGGACTCATTTGTCAGGTGAGAACTGCAGCCAAGGAAAATCCCCCTGGGAGGCTCCTGACAGCTTGAGCTTAGCAGTTCGAGCTCTGGGATATTCCTGCTCCTCCTCCTGCACGGCACCAGGAGAGGACAGAGGGATGTCACCAGAGCTCTGCACAGCACAAGAGAACCTTCTGCAAGCAAAGCAGACTTCAGTGCCTAACCAGTGACCAAGAGAAATAAATTGGTTTATTGCTTTAGAAAGCTTTTCCGCTTAGAAACAGGAGACACCTAGAATCATGGTGGGTGCAGCCCCTGTGGAGAAGAGACATCTCAGGGCTCCTTATTGGAGGGATTTGTTCTCTCCCTGGCCATCAACTACAGGCAAGAGAGGCTGTTAGAGCCTCCCTGAGGCAAGGATCATCCATGGAACTGCAGAAGGAAGGCTTGGGAGATTGACTGTGCCACCAGTGCAACACTGCTGTTATCTGGATAAGCCTAGAGAGAAACCATCCCTAAACAAAGGGAAACAGCAACAAAAGTCCGAGCCAGTTAACCCTGGTGCTCAGTCCTGAACAGAGCCAAAGGAGTGCTGTGCCAGATGACTGCTGCAAGCAGCATCCCTGCTCCAGCAGCCTCTGAGGAGAGCAGAGCAGCTCCCCTCCAACAGCATCCTCAACCCACCCCACACTGCTCTTTAGAATCAAAAGTAAACAAAATTATTAACTCTCCTCTAAAACAAGCAGATTTGAAGCACCAGCTGCAGTCCTCAGCCTCCGGGGAAACGGTCTGATTTCTACAGGTATTAATTCAAAGGGGTTTTAAGCATTCTGGTTTTGAAGTTTAAGCTTGAAAGACACCCATACACCAGATTGCATCCTCTCTTTGGGAGCCAAAGCCCTGGTGGGAGCTCACAATCATCCAATGAATATTCATGCAACCCCCCTAATCGCTTTTATCCTCAGCAGGAGCCACAGAGATCCCCTACATGGAAGGGTGAGGGGAGGAGGTACAAAGGAACCTGCATCCTTACACCAACACCTCTTCTGCCTCCTTACCCCCAAATAGGAGGGTATAGCCACTGCCGATGCCTAAAGCCATCCCATCTCTCCAAGCCTTCACTTTCATGGCTTGGCACAGCCCAACACCCTCCAGGAGAGGCTCCAACCCCATAAGTAAGTTCCAAGTTCACCCACAGCACAAGGGTGGCCAGAGCATATCCCCCAGCATGGCAGGATTTCATCCCTGCCCCCTCTGAGGACACCAAGGCTTCAGGAACTCAGCAGAGAGGAGATGGGCCCTGCCCACCTCTGTAAATGCAGCACTTCTGGCCTTTCATTAGTGAGAGCCAGAAACAGCACACCCTGCCCTCAGCCAGCTCCACCACCCCTGAGTTAGCACCACGCTCCTCTCAAACCCAAACCAAAGCCAGCTGGGATGCAGGGCCAGCCCCTGATGCTCAGCTCTGGTGCATCAGCAGCATCAAGCCATGCAGCAAAGCTCCATTTCAGCACAGGACGCCAGGGAGATCAGTCAAGCATCTCAGCTGTGCTGACAACAGCAAGCATTTAGTCTTCAGGAATCAAAGCCAGCCAAAATCAGAAACTACCTGATTTCACTCCACACCTTTCCAAAAAGTCCACCAGGCTCCAGCCAGGAGCCTGTTCCATCAAAACCACACACCATGAAGGGAAGAGAGCCTGTGGGGCTGCTCCAGGCACAGCTGCCCAGCAGCACTGCAGCACTCCAGGGCTCTGGTTACGGGTCACCTCCCCCTGTCAGCTGTCTGCTGCTGTGCTCTGCCCTGCAGTGACTGTGTGGCACAAGAACACCCCATCCCTCACAGTCAGTGACTCCTTTGCAGTCGTGTGCCCATGCCACAGGCACGAGGAGCCTGGCTGCACTCTGCCTACAGAAAACAGCCTCCAGCTCGGCTGCCCTGGCACTGCACCCTGTGCTGGGTGTTTCATGCAGACCCACCAGGGACTCGACTTCCCTCAGAACTGCCATCCCCACGCCTGAGGCTCCATGGGGATCTCCACTGAGAAGCCTGGTCACATACAGAGGGGGCAAAGGGCCACTGCTGCTGCTCCTTGGAGGCCACTTGACCCGCTGGTATGTATAAGCTAGGCCCAGGGACTGCCAGCTGTGAGGGCTTGAGCAGCAGGGCCAGAGGTGCTGGGGCGAGGGGTGAAGGCTCAGTGGGAAGGAGGTGCCACAGCCTCAGGGAAAGTCAGACAAGGTGCTTTGTACTCACAGGTGACACAGACCAGGGCCACCCTGAGGAGCAGGTTGACCAGCCAGCCCCAGCGTTCCGACACCCGGGCCACCAGGGGAGGGATGATGATCTCGGCAGGCACGTAGAACTGCACGGCGTAGGTGAAGAAAATCCCGAAGGAGAAGAGCAGCTTGACAGCTTGGTACAGCCTGGAAAGGACAAGGACACAGTGAGACAGGCTCTTGCTCCAGCCCCTGCAACATCCACAGCAAAAAGCAGAAGGGGAATGCTCTGCAAGGACTTTGTGAGCCAGGGGTCTCAAGTCACAGTCAGGAGGTTAAGGATAGGGATCAAGGGAATATTTTCTTGTTTGAGGCTTGTGCATCTTGGGTACTGAGTCCAGCCCTGACACTCCCAGGACAGGACACTGACTTACCCTGCAGAGGAAGAGTGCAGGCTACTAAGATGGTTGCGGCTGGAGCATGATGTACAAAGAGAGGCTGCAAGCCCTGGGCCCGTTCAGCATGGTGAGAAGGTTAAAAGGGGATGTTACTAATGCCTTCAGCTGCCTAACAGGAGGCCATGGAGGAGAGAGTAACAGGCTCTTCTTGGAGTTACACAGCAGAAGAACCACGTGCCATGGGACAGAGCTGCATCTCCAAAGGATGGTCAAGGGCCAGAAGAAGGGCTGGGTTGGTAGAGAATCACTGTCCTTACTGATACTCAACATTTAAACTAACTCTTCTATGAGCAGGTGAGGGGACCCAGTGATCCCATGGTGTCCTCTCCAACCTGAATTACCCTGAGGTTCCAGAGGCAAACTGAACACAAAGTTATCTCCAGAGTCCAGAGTGTTCCCATGCAGCCACACACGTGTGCACAGGAGCCTTGAGCCACCGACAGCTGGCATTATCTTATCACTGTATTCCCAAGGAAGTGATTCTATAAAAGCCATAAAGTGCTCCAGGGCAATCCAAGATTAATAGTTGTTACTAAAAAAGAAAGTACAGAAGAAGGCTTTGTACCTGTCCTACACAGGTCAGGAACCAGGACAACAAGATCAAAGGGCATTTTAAATACCAAGAAGACTTCAAGCATTACCCTTGATCCACAGAAAATACTTGCCCATGCAGGGCCTTGGAGAGCACTCTGCCACCCACAGCAACGCCTGCTTCAGCCAGATTGCTGTGCTAGGCCATCCCAAAAGGCTGCAAGAAGTGAAATACCCTCCTGGGACCACAAGCTCTATCATTACCTACCTTCAACTGGCCACATGCAACCCAAAGGCTTCCCCCCAACTACAGCATTTCTTCACCCTTCAGATGGTGCAGTGAGGCAACCCTTCCTAGGAGGCAAGGAGGGATTTCTGCACAGCAGCACCATATTTTGGACACTGTGGTTAGACCTGGGCACTGGGAACTGACAACACTCCTCGTTTGAGGAAGCTGTGGTTTCAGAGAAATGGGACTGAAAAAGTCCTTAGTCACCCTGTAACTCAACAATTCCTGAAACAGTCACCAAATCTGCTCCAGAGACCTCCAGGCCATGGCTACAGCTAAGGAAGGCTGCAGCACCTCCACCACAATCCTTGCCTTGTCTCCCAGGCTGCAGGCCAACCCCACATATGACTTCTCACCCACAGGCCTTATGACCAGCTCCTGCAGCCCAGCCTTTTACTGCCTGGAAGAAAATCCACAGGCGAGGCAGGATGGGCAAGACATTCATTTCAAGAGCAAGTCTTCACCCAACACCTGTGGTTTAATCCACAGGAGTGGTAGTGAAGACTTTATCTCAACTGTCACAGCCCTTACTTGAGATAACCCATTTCCAAGTCCAACATCCACTGCCAAGAGGCAACATGCACAAACATCAAGGTGTCCTGCGTGCCAAGTGACAAGGAACACAACACACCTTCCCTGCAGCTGCCCTGCCATGTGCCCAGGATTCCCCAAACACTGCTTCCAAAGGGCTATTCTCCTCTCACTATCCAAAAAACCCTATGGTTACTTCTAGAAAAGTAACTTTAGAATACCTTCAGAAAAGCAGCTTGCTTTAAGAAAAGACAGAAGGTGTTGATACTCTTAGAAACATGGAATTGCACTGTTCTCTGTAGCCTAGCAGGTCACAATAATCCCATTCTAAGGACCTCTTCTAAGGGAATGTCATTCTTCAGGGCAAACAGAGCTGAGATTCTCTGCAGAAGCCTGTTTGCAGCATTTCAGGTCAGCAGATGTCATTGCAGGCTGTGGCATGCAGTCTAAACCTGGAAATTACCTGCTTTCCACCTGCAGGAGAAATAGCAGCATCTCATCCCCTCCACACTGTACTTCAGTTTACTGAGCAGAAGGGATTCACACCTCCTGTGTTTGGCATGGTGGGTTCAGACCTCCCTACAACGCAGGCACATCTTTCCACCAGCCCCATCCCTCCTCCCTGAGAGCAGGGACCTGGCAGAGCTCCCAACCCCTGCAGGGGACAAGACAAGGCAGAGCAGGATCTTCTGCCACACCAACATCCAGCAGTGCAGTCACTACACAGAGCCAGCATGAATGAGCATCCATGCACTCAAACTGAAAAGAAACCCACACAGCAATAATTAAAGCAAAACCAGGCTCTATTTTTGTCAAATCCTTGCTGTCTCCAGAGCCCCAGCTGTGCAGCTCTACAAGGACAGCATGTGGAAGCCTCAGTGACTCAAACCTTGAGTCCTCCCCAAATTTACTCCAAGAGTGAGACGGTGAGTCACACTGCAAGGTGCTGGGTGCTACTAGGAGCAGAGAGGATGGGCTGAAGTGGAGGACAGGCACTCCCAGCCCCAGGTCTCACTCTGGTCTCTTGCAGGATTTCAAGCCAGCAGAGACCATCAAAGAGTAATGCTTGCATTTCTCCTGTGGATGACCATGGAGCCAGGACACTGAGCAGCCACCCACCCTCAGGGACAGAGCAGCACACAGCTTGGGCAGCTGCTGCAGCAGCCACCAGCCCTGGCAAGAGGAGAAACATCCCCTTCAGGCAGGCAGGCATGGGGCCAGGCCACAGGGCTCCAGACAGAAACTGGAGCATCTCAAGAGGCTTCACCAGATCCCAAAGGACAGCCAGGTTTGGGAGGCTGCTGCAGAGCTCAGAGGAAGGAAGGGGTATCCCCATGGCACCAGTGCTCACAGGCAAGGCATTGGCTCAAGATGAGCCACATCCAGGCACAATGTGGAGCTCAGAAGTGGGAGTTTGAGCTCCAGGGCTGCAAACAAGGAACACAGCCCACCCATGAAGATGTCACATCTCACTCCCCTGGGAGCTCCCAGCTTTAGGTTGGTTTTTCACATGCTACGTTTGAGGAAGAGAAGTGTTTTTTGCACAATTCAGCGATGTTCTGATATGGCTGCATGGGGGTTGTGTTCATCATCTGCTAGCCAGAGCACTGCTGAGCCCCAAAAAGATGCCACAAGGCTCCAAGACAAAGACAAGAGCTGCACCTACCCAGGCAGGGACCACCAGGGACCCTAATGAAGCAGCCTGAGCTCCAAGACCAGGCTCAATCACTACAGCAACAAGCCTCCTCGAGCCCATGCCTCTGACAATCCTTGTCAAACTCCCTCCAGTTTGCCTATGACACAGTTCCTCAAGCTCACCCAGATTAGTTGCCATAAGGAGTGAGGTCCCCCTCTCCCACCTGCCTGTCTGGACCCTTCATTCCTCACCCCCAGGTCCCTCCAGTGCCCACAGGGACTCACCAGCAGTTGGGCAGGTTGAGTGTTATGCTGGCCTGAATGTCTGCCCCGAAGCGCAGGTAGCCCAGGACGCTCAGGCTGATGTAGAGGACGGTGACAATGCTCATCCCCACGTAGAGGATGGCTGGGAACTGCCGTGGGTTCTTCATCTTGTTCTCCAGGGGCAGCACCTGGGAGAAGAGGAGGAGGAGGATGACAGAGCAGCAGGTTGTCTGTTTCTCTATACCTCTCAGCCCCAAAAAGCAGGAGGGGCAGCCCCCACAGCCAAGCACAGCCTGCCGTGCCAAGGGATGGGATAGTCCCACATGGAGCCTGGAGAATCCAGATTAAAAAAACCCTGTACTGGAGATCTGAGTTCCATGCTCCCATTGGAGACATTCAAGCTTGGCACAGCAAGTCTCCCAACAGATTACTCATGCCCCTGTCTTAAAGATGGCACCTGCTCCCTGCCCTTGGCAGGAACTGTACCCAGTGCTGGGTCTTGGGGCAATGCCAACCACTCCATACAGTGGGTGCATTACACTCTCCACCCCAAAACAACACAGCCATGGCCACTATTTTATACTGTTCTATTTTTCCCAGCAAATCCTGGAAAGACCAAGACACATTCTCTTCTGCTATCAAGTTTGTCTTAACAGATTTCAACCAGGCAGGACAATAAAAAGACGAAGGACAGAGGTAATTCTCTCACCTCTGTACTACTAATGCTAAATATAGACCTTCAGCAAACAATTTTATAGCTGTCCTTGGGTGGTGTTGATTTCAAGAAGAGACACAGTGGAAGATCAGGTGAGGAGGCAGGACAGGAATAACTTTTATTTGCTTCTTCACCTCCAAGTCATGCCAGAAGAGAGCATTTGTGCCTCAGTGCTGGCAAGAACCCTCTGCCCAGGGCATAGCATTCAGTAAACACACCTCCTGTAATGGATTTGGCCCTCTCCAGCCCTGTGTTTACAGAGCCAGCTTATATTAAGAGATGAAAACATTTTTTCCTCCTTTGAAGGGAGCTCCCGGAAACAACCCACAACAACTTAGGGAGTCATTAAGCCCTCCACCCACCCAGCCAGCTTCTTTCACAGACACAGTTGGTCTATTTACAGCATCTTGCATGAGAGGCCCATTTGCATGGGCAGGCTGCTGAAGGGAGATCTCCTTGTGCCTCCGCAGCAGGCTGGGAGGGAACGGATCACATCTTTTCATGCCACATTTTCTGGCCTCCCATTTAAGCAACTTCAGGATCCAGTCTGGTAACAAGACTCAGGACAATTCCTCATCTGCAGGTCAGCCAGCAGAGCCCAAGGCAGAGGCTGGTGTGATTCCTGATCTACTGCCAGATAAAGCCACGTCTAAAGCAGCAACCAGCCTCCTGAGGTTTGGAGCACGTGCTCCTCCAGCCTCAGATGGAAGCACCAGAGTTTGACCCAGGAGATAGCCTGGAGCTAAAGCTAACAGCATCATCCAGAATTTGGGCTATTGTCAGAGAAGTTCAGCTGCAACTGCAGCTGCAAAGCAGAGCAGGTGCTGCAGCAAGTCCAAGCATGGCTGAGCCTCTTGTGCAGCAGCCCCACTGCCACACGCCCAGACTTACCACACCGATGCCTTCAAAAGCAAAGATTGCAGTGCCAAAGAACAGAGGGTAGGTCTTCCAGGCTGCTGCCAGAGGCAGGTTTCTGGGATCAGGAATGTCCTGGAAAAAAGCCCATGCAGAGCTCAGACACAGGGAGGATGGGGAAGACCTGGCCTGTTCCCATCACTCCCTGTCACAGCCCCATGCTGCAGGGAAAGCCCTGCAGAGCAGAGGGAACCATCATGCCCACAGGAACAAGCAGTACCCCACAGCACCCAAATACCCCATTGCTGAGCTCCCTCCACCTGCCCAAACATGGGACAGCACAGAAACGAGAGAGGGGAGCCACAGACACGTACCCTGACGATGTACTGGTAGATCACAACAAGGCTGACAAGCATGGCCACGTTGGCCAGCATGGAGAAGATGGACAGGACCTTGAGGTTCTGGATAAATGTGAGCAGCACCACAAAAGGCAGGATGGAAAGCATGTACAGGCGGGAGTCCATGGTGGGCGTCATCACCACCGTCCTGTTGAAGCTGCAGTCATTGGTGGTCCCGTTGGCAGCAGACACAACCTGGGGAAGCACAGGAAGCCCTGGTGAACCCCATCACACAGGTCTAAAAGCCACAGATCTTAGCAGCCCTTCCCAGGTGGGTCAGAGTAGTCCAAGAGCTCACTTCAAACACAGCTAGCTGATTAAAATCAAACCATACATGTTTTCAGATAGTTCTGAAGCAAATCCCTGTTATCTTGCAGGGGGCAGAGGTGGGACTGGCTACTGCACCTGAGCCAGGACAGCAAATCCTGCCCAAGCCCAGGTTCACCAAGCAGGAGGACTCAGCAGCCAGGAACAGAGGGCAGAGAGCACAGGCTGCATGTTTGCACACCCCACAAGGTCAGTTGAGAAGAGAGAAAAGAGGCTCTAAGTGCTATTTCCAAAGGTCCTTTTCCTCCAAGTTGTTATCTAAGTCACACAGTCCTTCAGTTAGCCAGTGCCCCATTCACGTGCAAGGACATCTGGAAACAACTGCTGGCCCTCAAGTTCACCTTCTTCATGACAAATCATCCTTTCCTTGGGGTCTTCCATTCCAAAGGCACTCCAGACCATGTGCTCACTTCTAGAGGTAGCTCAGGCCCAGGAACCGGGTGGCTGAGCCATCCCTTCCAAGAGCATGGGCTCACTGAATCACCAATACAACCATGACCAAGCTGGTTCAGGTGCCAGATTCTGTCCAGTCACTGCAGCAAAGAGTGGCCTGAAAACTGTTTCAACCTGCTCCAGAGCAAGTCCTGCCCCAGAGGAGAGGCTGAAGAAAACCAGCATCCTCTGTGGGAGAGGGCAGTGCAGGGCCACGCACCCACGGGACAAGCTGCTCAAGCCCCAGCCTGCCCTGCCTCTTCATGGCTTGCTCCAAAGCCATTTTCCAAACCAAAGCCCTTCCCAACACAGTGGCACCTTGCCCAAGGTCCCACCTGCACCATGACTCCCCACCTAACACGCTCATCCTCACCACAAAAAGAAACAAGCAACACTCCCCTCTCCCCACCCCAAAAAATTCCAAAACCAAAGCCAAGGGGTTTCCCACCTAAAAATATGCTGTGGATTTGCAGGTTTTTGCAGATTTCCCTTGAGGCTTGAAACAGCCTTCAGTCTTTGCTGTGAGGGGCTGAAGAGAAAGAAGCCCACCTTAAAGTGGAGCAGGGGGCTGTTGCCAGGGGGTGGGGGCCAGCAGCAGCCTGGTCCCTCCTGCTCTCGGGGCAAGTGGTGTCAGATCACCAGGGCTGACCCGTTTACTCCTCCTGCCACCCCACACTGGGAATCTCCTCAGCTGCTGCTCCAGGAGCAGAGGAAGAGTCTCACACTGGAGGGACCCCCCCCTTTCTCCCCAGGAGCCCTATCTGAAGCTGACAGCCATCACTGAAGAGCTGACAAAGGGCACAGCCACGGTGGCAGTGAGGAGACCACTGCTGCAAGAGCAGAGCAGGAGCACAAGGGGAAAAAAGCTGAGCAGTGCCTGCAAGGCACTGAGCTGGTGGAGGCTGGGAATGGGGACTCATTATTCCCAGTTTCTTACAGAACAGGAGCCAGCCAAGTGGTTCAGGGTTTCTGTTTATTTCCTTCTGAGGCCTGGCAGGAAGAAACTCTTTCTCTAAAGATGTAATTAAGCTTCAGAGCCACAGGATGAGGAAAGAAACTGGAATGCAAACAGATCCAAAGAAGGGAGAAGAGAGGTTCACAGCAGGCCCTGGGACCCATGCATTACCAATGACACCAATTAACGAATTAACTGAGGGGGACAGGACAGAAAAGGCACAGTCCCTCTGCTTTCTTCCCTTTCCTGTTGTTCCCTCACTAAGTATGGCCCCATTTTTCCTGGGCAACACAGACACCTCCAGCATCTCTGCAAAATCACAGAGATTCTCAGGAAAACCTGCTCTGTTTGAACAGGAAAACCAATCCTCCAAAGTAGCTGGGCAGAGGAGTGGACTTTTCTGAGCAGCATATCCTGCAGAAACCAGACCTTTGGAGGAAAACAGCCCAGGACACAGGAGCTAAGAACAACCCAAGCACCTTCACACCCTCTCACCTCCCCCCAGCTCATGAAGGAGGTGTAAGGCCAACCTGTTTCAGATTGTCTGCCAGAAAGACAAAGTACACACAGCAGAAACCCAGCTGAGTGATGATCAGGAAAACTCCCACTATCCGCCTGGAAAGCAAAAGAACACCTTTTGTCAGCCAGATCATACAGAATAAGAGCCTGCTTGGGTTGCTTTGGGTTGCACTTGCACAGCTACGATGCTGCTCTCCTCAAGATTGGGGTGTGCAGGTCAGAGCACACCCAGCTCACTTCTCTGTGATCAAGAGAAGACCTTCTCTCCACCCAACCTCACAGATCTCAGGCTCTCCAGTCTCCCCCTCCCATCCCTTCCACAGGGTCAGGACCAGCCTCAGGAGAAAAGTCTCCTTTCTGGGTTTAGCATCTCCAGAGAGCCTGCTGCTGAATTGTCAGAACTGGAGACAACACTCCCTGGACACAGGAAGAGGTGAATGCTCCCATCCCCTGACATGCAATGATCCCTGTGATGTAATGTGGGACACCCACAGGGCAGGGAGCAGCCACTGGACATGTTCCATGTCCAGCAAGATGGGCCAGCACTGCAAGACCCTATTCACCCCTTTGTTATGCTGTGGAGACTCAGTTATCCCACGCATTTAGTATTGGTCACATCTGGCTGGGGACAGTACTGGATCAAAGACCTCTGCATTACCCTCTGGGGGCCACTGAGCATTCAGGGCAGGTGAGCCAAAGAGCATTTAATGTCACTTGTGCTTATCTGCTGACACAGCTCGGTGACCAGAGGCTCTTCTGTCCCAGCTGCAGCACATGCTGGGCTCAAAGACAAGTCCCTGCCTGGGGCAGGGGAGCAGTACCTTCCCCAGATGGCATGTGTCCTCAGGCAGGCACTGGGAGTTGCCTCCAGCCCATACATCACAGCACCTCCATAGTCCAGAAACTGCTTCTGGAACCTGTCCAGACAAGGGAGAAAGATCATCACACCAGCCCTGTCTGCTAACTCCCAAGGCAAATAGTGACATTAAAAGAAAAACGGTTCCTGTGAAAAAGAAGAGCAGCTCCCAGCTGAGGCCTTGGCATGGGCAACTAGCTGCTGAGGGGCTTCAGAAAAACCCCAGGGCTTTTTGGGCAAGAGGGAGGAAGTGTAGGAGCTGCAGGGCCAGGAAGGGGAGTTGCTCCTTACCTGTTGCAGAAGTGATGGGCGCATTTCACCAGGATGCCCATGCAGTGCACAGCCACGACTCCCATCACCAGCAGGCTCAGAGGACCCAGCTGCAGGGAAGAGAGGGGGAAGGCTGCACTCTGATGGCCAAAGGCAGAGCTGCACAGAACCTTCCGCTGCCAGACAGAACTCCCCGGGCTGGGTGAGTGCAAACACGCTGGAGGCTGAACCAGAGCTCTGGGGCGGCTCCCAGGAACCAGCCCCTCAGGACCAAGTAACCTGAGAGAGCCATGAGCTTGGCAGAAATGATGCAAAAGAAGCAAGCTGGGGCAGTTTGGGTGTAGCAAAGCGCTTCCAGGATTATTTTCCAAACTATCTTACATATCTCTACTCTGCAGGTGGTGAAGAGGTCATGGCTGGACACAGCATCCTGCCTGACCCCAGCAGAGGAAACCACAGGCCCAGCTGGCACACTGAACTCCCCACACCAGGCAGCAACAATGCAGGAGCAGCAGGAACAGTCCCAGCAGCAAAACAATGCCACAGAGCTTGGGGGGCAAACAAGTGCAAGTCACCAAACACTGAGAGGTGTCTGGGAAGGGACTCAAGCTCCAACACCCCCAACACTGGCTGTGTGAGCTGCCCAGTGCCTCGGGGTCACTCTGCCCCACGGGCTGCAGCACAGCAGGGCTGAGCTGCCTTACCAGGATGCCAGCATTCTTCACAGCCAGAGGCAGCCCCAGCAGCCCTGTCCCAATATTCCCCTTCAGCAGATGGATCAGGGTCTGGTACCACCTGAGGGAGAGCAGAAGCAGAGGTCACTGTCATAAGGTGCCCACAGCCACACACAGCTTACCCTGTTAAGGGTCCACAGCAGCTCTGAACTGCTGCAGGGTATGCACGTGGAGGTCATGATCCTGTCCCCTGAACCCAGCCCAGCCAGCTGGGACCCAGACAGGTGTGAAAGCAAAGACTGAACAGATTTTGGGTGGACATTTACAAAACCCAGCAAAAGCACAGCCCAGCACCAAGGACCTGCACAATGAATGTCTCTGACTTGAAGGGATCAGCTTCTGCCAGGCAAGGACAGCATCCTCTGCACACCTGGGCACAAGAAAGCTCCTAAAACATGGCTGCAACATTCCCACATATCCTCTGAATCTAAGCACGCTGTTCACTTGCCAGAGTTCCCCATCAAACAAAGGTGGAGTGGGAAAATATTGGGAAAAGCATCAACCACTGCCAGCAAGCCCAGCTTCACCAGAGAGCAAAGAGCAACACTGGGGCAGCTGCTCGCTTGGTGCCAGCACCCCACAGCCCTGCCCTCATCATCCTAATGAGAGCTCCCCATAAAACCACAGCTTCACCATCCTCTAGCAAAGCCAGCAGGGAGCCACCATGACCTCCTCCACCCTCCCCAGAGCCAGGCCAGCCCGGGAGAGAGGGGAGCATCACTCACGTTGTGCCGTTGGTCTCCCCGAAGCGCTGGTAGGACTCGGGGTGCGCGAAGCCGTTCATGCCATCGGGGGGGCTCCCCTCGGGGGTGACATCCGTGGAGCTGTAGTCATTGTAGTCCTCGCTGCGGAGGCGCCGCGTGGACATGGTCCCTGTGGGGGCAGTGCCATCAGGGGGGCCCAGCTCAACGGCCCCATTCTCAGGCTGCTGGGGCTCAGCCATTGTGCAGAGAGACCAGCTGGCAGTGCCAGAGCAAGGGCTCCTCCAGGCTTTTATACAGACACACGCTCACGCCCAAGCAATCACAGAGCTGGCATGTCCTAAGGTCAAAGGTGCATGTCACCTTCCCACTGGCTCTTCCTTCAGGCTCGTGCCTGTGTTTTGGGCACACCCAGAGCAGAATGGGGTCAGGAGCCTGCAGGCAGAGCCTGGATGTGACCCACTTCATGTCAGGCAAGGGAGCTGCGTACCCCTGCTCTAAGGGTGGTGAGTGTGACACCACAGGCAGTGGGGTAGCAGGGGACATGCTGGCACTGTGTCCCCTGCTCAGGCACTCGGGACTAGGGCTGTCACAGGGACGGGCCAGGAAAGTGTAACTGCTTTTAACTCACACAGTGTGCTGCAAGGGAACAGCTTGCTCTTGCCAAGGAAGGGAAAGTTTCCTAACTTCTCCTTCCCCCCCCTCCCCCCCCCGCTTTTTTTTTTTCCTTATTTAAGACATTTTATTGAAGAGAATTTTTTACAAAAATTTATTATACTCCTATTGGAGAGGAGCACAGACCATGTGCTGACAGCAAAACACCTGCCCCAAAGGTTTCACAGCCAAGGAAGTGCCTATGGGAAAAAAGGGGCTTTCCAGCATGAGGCACTTGCACAGCCTGCAGCTCTTGCTCCAGCAGAAACTCCAACAGTGTCCAGCAAGCCAGGAGCACCAGCATACACCTCACCAAGGATACACACCTCATGCCTTTATCTGGAAAACAGTCAGCTGTTTCAATTCCCACACATGCCACACCCTGCATCCCAAACACCCACTGGGAAGGAGCACCAGAGGCAGGGAAATTATGTGTAAGGCTCTTGCACCACAGACCGGTGACCTAGTCCCTGCCCCACGGCTCCTCTGGACTGTCATGCCCCAGGCACCACACCTGACCCAGCAGTCCTGGTGCTCCCCATTCCACTCCCCAGCACTGGTAAAGAACTGGGAGCAAGAGGAAGCAGCAGAGAAATGTTACTACTGCAAAAAACTGTCTCGTTTCCTGCCAGAGCTCTTCAGGCACGTGCCTGCCAGATGCAGCCTCAGCACAGACCAACACATCTGGCTCTACAGGGAATGCTCAACCCAGGCTACCCGAGTCCTGCTTCACCCCCAGAGCATCCAGGCATTCCCCAGAGCACCACTCTGCAAACGTGGCTGCTACACAGAAAACAAGCCAAGAGCTGCAACCACTGGGAGGGTCCAGCCTGGCGATCAGAAGGGTAGCAAGGGTTTTTCCTCAGCTCCAGATGCTCCAGATCCCAGCTGCTCTGGAGCAGTTATCCAGGCCACAACAGTGGTGCTGTACTTCCTGTGGGACCAGGCAATAGCAGCAGCAGGAAGCAGCAGTTTGTCCCATGGAATACCAGGCTCTGGAGCAGCAGTGAGGCAGGCTGGCTGGCTGGCAGGCAGGCACTCCAGAGCCAAAGGCAACACATGCATCACTCCTGCCCAGCCTCCTCCCTCGCAGCTGGGACACGTAACCGTGTCCTGAACCGGCTCTGCCGCAGGCAGGGCCATCCGGGGAGGCAGAGCGGCAGCAGCAGTTTACACAAGGAGAGCGTTAGAAGCTGTTTGTCATCGGTGACAGGCCCAAGGGGCAGCGGAGAAACCTGGGAGGTTCTGCCAAGCACCATGGGCTGGTAGAGGGCAAGGAGAGTGGGCAGAGGGGCTGGAGGAGCGGGTCAGGCGTGGGTACCCTTCTAGAAGATGGCCCACACAACATCCGAAGCACCCGAGAGCAGTGACTTCCAGATGAACACAACCTGGTGACATCACTCTGCCTGATCGCTCCCTGGGGATTTTTTTTTCCCTTTCAAGCAGGCCCGTCTGCTTTCTGCTTTGAAGAGCCAGGGAAATGCATTCATCGTGACTTGCCTGCCTTGTGTCTGGATCAAAGGTTGCGTAGCAGCAGGGAGCGAGCACTCTGCTCTCCCGCAACCAACAAGAAAAAGCTGCAAAACTTGTCTTATCCACACGACAATCATTTAAAACCAAAGCAAAACCCCAGCACACCATTTCCTCTTCATTGGAAACAGCAAAGACAGGAACATCTACATTTGGTTTCCACTTCAAACCCAACTCCTCAGCCACTTTCATGTGCTTTTCTGCCACCCACACACAGAAGCAATTTCATCCTATTAGGAAAGCTAGGGGGGGAGGGAGTGGGGGAGAGGGACAGCAATTTGTCCCTTACAGTGACAGCCTCATGCCAGAAGTCAAAAGCAAGATGTGACTTGCTGCTGACCCTGACAGCTGTCCCCAGCTGAACATGGGCCGTGTGTAGATCAGGAAATCTTCTGGAAAAGAGAGCTTCCCAGCAAAACTCACTGCTGCTTTCCACCATGCGTGTTGAATCCCTCATTTCCAAAGCACTACTTGCAATAACCCACTTCAGCATGACACAAGGGAGAGCCAGTGCTGCCAGATCCCCCTGCCCTGCCTGCAGGGAGGCCACAGAAAAGCCCCTTCCCCAGGCCACCATGTCCATGCCAGCCTGACACCCAGTCACAGCATCAGTGCTCTTGTCCCTGTGCCTCCCAGTGCTCCCACAGCTCCAAAGAAACCCCAGATCACCTTTCCAACGTTTCACAGCATGGCCTGGTCACCAGAGCCCGGCTTCTCCCCACAGGGAGGCTGCTAGGCACAAATCCCACCGGTCTCCACAGCTTCCACCCCAGCCAGGGTGTGCTGCCCAGTGTGGGGCTCCCTGCACCCTCCCAGTGTCACACAGCACCCCGCACCCTTCCCAGCACCTCACATGGGGGGCTGCGCCCCCTACACTGCCCGGCACGCCCGGACACTCCGAGAGGAGCCCCACGGGGTGCCAGCCTTCATGCACGGCATCGCCAGCATGCCCCGGGACCCCCATGTCAGCCTCCAGCACCCCCAGGGACCCCCAGCACCCATGTCAGCTGCCAGGACCCCCAGGCCCTGCGCACCCGCCCATGCACAAGGGCTGCCCACAAGGCCCTGGAGCCCCGCGTCGTGTCAGCGCGCCCAAACGGCCCCACGCGGGACGGCGGCACTGCCGGGACCCCGCGCATCCACCGCGCCCCCCCGGTCTGTGGGCACGCCGCGGGCTGACAGGCGGCTGACAGGCGGCTGACAGCCCCCACCCGCAGCCCCCCGGTCCCTGCTGCCCCCGGTCCTGTCCCGGTGCCGGTCCCGCACCTCTCCGCCGCCCCGCACCGCCCGGCCCCGCCGGGCCCGCTCGCTCGGCCGCGCCGTCACGTGACCGCGGC